>CM039582.1:45993111-46255225 GCA_022457205.1 Saccharum spontaneum
TTTACTGATGCTATTATATATACCTGTAAGTGAGGGAATAGCTTTTGTGATGAATGGAACTGGGAGAAGAGTCCACCTCACTCAACCATACCTACATTACCCTAATTGGGGAATGTTGATTGATGAGGATGCAATTGTGACTTGTCAACCCCCATCATTAAAAAGGTTGTTACAGTATGAGCTAACCACCAATGTCCCACATCAGACAGACCTTTCAACTGGCCCAATTTTTCAGAGTTCCATGTGGAAAGCAATTATATGGTGTGGAAAGAGGGCAAGCCTTACCAAGAACAAAAGGATGATGATGGAGCAATCTTGGCAGATATATGCTACTAGTAGTCGTACTACTACCGAAAAGAAAAGTTACTTTGGAGTCACCACGCACATCAGTGTGTGTCCGAGATCCAGTAAATGGGCGCATAGCTAGGTGACTGGCTGCAGTTGTGGGTGAGTGCACTTGGCACAATCTTCACCACTCCTAGGCGTAAAAAATTAATACAATATTTTGCAATGAAGAATATTTGGGATGGATCAGAGGGGATGACAACCAGCTGGTAAAGCCAGGGAGAGAGGTGGAAAATGAAGAAGAGAGTCAGTTCGTAGGTGCATGCATCTATTATAGGAGAAATGGAAAAGGGAGTAGACGTACACTTAGAATAATATATGGACATTTGCAATTCCTACCTTTTTCATTTTTGTCAACCTTAGCAAGTGTGAAGTGCATTATTGTGTTTTGGTTTGCCTGTTTTGGCTCATGTGGCCGGCCTGCTGAGTGCTGCCACCCCTATATGTATCGGTGTCCATCCTCCTCGTCTCTCTCCCCCACCTCTTCTCCCTCTTCACACATATTCTTTCCTTCTTAGCTCAACCATTCTCTCTCTCTCCCTCTCCATCTGTCTCCACACATACACAAAGGAGCAGAAGCATCTAGCTAGGGAGACCATAGGCAAACTTTCGCAAGAAATTAAACCACTGCCGGAATCATCTCCTTGATATAGACAACAACAGAAGAAACTGTGTATGGAGCAACAAGAAGAGGTCGGGCTAGCCCTGGGCCTCTCCCTTGGCTCCGGCCACCACCAGCAGCTCAAGGAACAGCCACCGCCTCCCTCGCATCCACGTGCGCTGTTGGAGCCGACTCTGTCGCTCAGCAGCCTCCCGGCCAAAGATGGCCTGACGACCACACCGATGAGGAGGATCGCTGCAGTGAAGAGGGAGCTGCAGATGGAGGAGGACGACGAGGCCACCGACAGGGCGCTTATTTACTCAGTTGCGTCATCGGCGGTGGTCACTGCCGACGACGACGAAGGGTGCAACAGCCGGAAGAAGCTGAGGCTGTCCAAGGAGCAGTCGGCGCTGCTGGAGGACCACTTCAAGGAGCATAGCACCCTCAACCCTGTAAGTCCTGCTAGGTAGAAGTAGAACATACATATATAAGTTTAATTAGCACTTCTGAAATCATGCATGTTAAAATTAAAAATTTTCAGTATTTTTTGGTCTGTGTATTCCTAAATTTTTTCCCCTTTGCTTGTGTTGCGCATGGTGCATCTGGGCAGAAGCAAAAGGCTGCTTTGGCCAGGCAACTGAACCTGAGGCCAAGGCAAGTGGAGGTGTGGTTCCAAAACAGAAGAGCCAGGTTAGTCAGTCATATTCATCACCTCAAAACCCATATCCATATCTCCTTTCTGTTTTTTCGTTCCTTCCTGTTCCATCACATATATTCGTCACCAATTCTAATATATATTTAAAGAAGAAGCATTCATAAATTAGTTATTCCATATATATATATAAATGTTTTTTAGTCTTATCTTGTACTATATGATCTATTGCATATTTGCATATATAATAACTATCCTGCTGATGTCCTCCATATGCATGTATTTGTTGCGTGCAGAACAAAGTTGAAGCAGACAGAAGTGGACTGCGAGCTTCTCAAGCGCTGCTGCGAGACGTTAACAGAGGAGAACCGGCGCCTCCACCGCGAGCTCCAGCAGCTCCGCACCCTCAGCCACCCCCACCCGTCTGCCTTTTTCATGCCCGCCGCCGCTGCGCTCTCCATCTGTCCCTCCTGCGAGCGCCTCGCCACCGGAGTGTCTGCCGCCACTGCCACCACCACCACCGGTGCAGATGGGCGTAAGGCGGGTGGCCCTGGCCGAGCACCGCACTTGTTCAGCCCTTTCACCAAATCTGCTGCCTGCTGAACAACGTTGGTCCATCAATCATATTATTCACCCATGCTGGTTTAGGCAATAGCACATCATTTGATCACTATATGTATATGTATATGTATATGTATATGTATATGTATATGTATATGTATATGTATACATGCACACACATATATCATCTTTAGCTAGCACCTCTATCTATCTCTGCATCCATCATTCATCGATCGTCATCTACTAAATAGCAATTGGTTGACTAGCTAGATGGCATATATTCCTGTCCCCTCCCGCCTTACTAATTCGTAAGCTTTGTTTTTTCACAAGCTAATGAATTAATAGCGGCGTCGCATGAGGTGGATGGAGCACCACGTATGCATGATTCTAGTCTAGTAGGAATGACAAAGAAGTGTCTTGTTTGGTGTTGCTTCTGCTATACTTAGTATAGTGGCTGCTGTTGGTGGTGGTGTAGCTAGCTTTACTTAGTAGTTGTTGCTGATGAATTTTCCTTGTATTAATTAATTGTCAGTCAGGGGAAGTATCATCATTAGATGATGATGACATGACACCACATACACATCCCAGTTTATTTGGATGTTGGATTCATGTATATATGCACATGCCGCATGATGGATCTGTTCTATCAATTAAATAATATATTGATTTGTTTTCAGAAATTGTATTGCATATGTGGGCAAGGTAGCTCCATGATGAAGAGAAAACTGTGTGTTGGGCAGTTACGTTGAAGAACTGAAATTTTGAATTTTGTAATCAAATTCCTGTCTTCTAGCTGAAAAAATGTCTACATCGATGAGATGACAAATACAACAGAAGTTTATAGTCCTTACATGTTATATGATGGGGGAAACAGTTGAATTAATTGAAGAATAATCATATATTTCCATTTCGGATATCCAGGAACGATAGTCTGTTTAGCATGTAAACTTTGATTTAGAGCAACTAATAACTAGTATACACACGTTTTATGGATATAAGAGAAGAAGCACAGATTATGTGAGCAAAGCAAAGCAAAGACACGAAGTAGTCGTGATATACCAAAGGAGGTTGGGCTGTGGTAGTTCAACTTTGTGAGGCATGCGTTGCATGCGTGTATGGGCCGGGTGTGCATGCTGGGGACACAGACAAGCAATGATCTTTCTGTTGAGACACACACACCATCCGGGCTCCTGCCTCCACATCTCTTGGCAATTTCTTGATGACTCCGTCACCTGCGGCCGACGGCAATATATATCGCTAATCTTCTATGCCAGTCAAGCACGTCTGTTCAGTTATAATTACTGTCTCTGTTTCAAAACATAGGCTACACCCGCCTCTCTCTCTGGCTACTGTACTAACTGCATTTTTAGACACTGCTACAGCATGATGATAAAACAACGAATTTTTTTCTAGTTAGCGAGCAGAAAACTAGAGACAACTGCGTTATAGTTGTTCGCTTCCCATGGATAGAACTTTAATAATCTTTGTATTTCTTGTTTCTTGACTCATCACAAATGTCGCTGAAACTATGTAATAATATAAACACTGAGTGCGAAAACTCAGAAACAGGAAGTCTCTTCCATTTTCTAAACAAATGTATATGATCTCGATTTGCCATTTCCATATCTGTGGACAAATAAAGCGATAAATATCTCGGTGCAACGGTTGTACGTTGACCAGCATGTGTTTGTAATTGATCTAGGTGGACTAATCTCCGTGACATCATCCTGACCTTGAGTACTCACGGTCACAGCAAACTCAACTTGTTATTGAACTACTGTACGTGCAACTTTGTACGGGCAGGCAGCTCACACGCTTGAGATGCAGTAATGCTTTTTCATGTTTCATAAGGCACTGAGAGGAACATCCATGCATGCGGATGTCTAGTGTTTGAGTGTGTGGTGAAAAGTCTTGGATTCAAGGAAGAAGGATGGAAATTATGCCGGCGTGTAGGGGAAGTCCACAATGATGGGTAAGTCCGCCACTCATGGCTCATGCAGTACGCACTCTACAGAATATTTTGTCAGCCAGTGATGGTTCATGTAGTACGCACTCTACAGAAGATTTTGTCAATGTTGACTGTAAACTAAGTCTAATCATTGACACCTGATCAAGTATATATATGCCAGAGCTATTGTGTGCGTACGACCAAGTTGACATGGATTTAGTGGAATTATGCTTTACCATACCACATATGCAAAGATACTACGTTGCTAAGAAATAAAATCAGCACAGCACAGTATTAGTCGTGTGGTCCAATTGTCAACGACTATGATAAATACATGGTATGTGGGGGATGGCGGCAGCGGCGGCGGCCTCGGCTGTGCCTTAGGGCAGCAGACGAGAGAGCTAAGGGAGGTGGATTGCTTCTCGGTGGTCCCCTTCCCTTTTTCCTCTGGCAACTCGCCGGAGGCTCGAGGGAGTGGGGATCCATCTCTCTAATAAATTTTTCAGTTTTTTAGAGTAAGGTCTCTCCAAGCCAAGTTTCTTGGTATTGGACATTTATCTTCTCTTCCCGGTCATAAAGAAGGGAAGGTGGATTTGGTTTCTCCATGGCGACTTTGATGAAAATAGGAGCGACAACTACAGCATCAGCAACTTTTTCGGCATAACGACATGAAGACTTAGGTTCCTAAACGGTGACATCAAGGCGGAGATGATGTTGCTGCCATGAAATAATTTACTCCAGTCTCTTCTCTATTTTGTTGTGGTTAGATCTGACCATTATGAAGGACTAGTGAGAATAAGTCTGCCCCTCAGGCCACTTACTGGTATTGAGTTGGGAAGATTCAGATGAGTTTTTCTTAATCTTCGGTGGCAGAAGGAAGAACAAGGAAGACACGAGAAAGAAGAAGATTCTCAACTCCACCTGCAGGAATGTTGGTGAAGGACCGAAAACGGCGATCAAAGGGAGGTGAATGGGAGCCGTAAAATTTCTCGCGAAACTTTCGACCGCTGTCACAAAATCACCGTCAAACACACAAAGCAAAAACCGTGATATCAGAAATGATTTTTGTTTTGAGGGGCTTTTTCGTGTTTTTGGCTCTGAGGGGCTTTTTCATGTTTTTGGCTCGATCTGAAATTTCCCGAAGATTGGATAGAAATTGGGCGATAATTCTTTCGAAGTATTAAATGTACGTAAAAAAAACTAATTACACAGTTTGCTTGTACTTTGCAAAATAAATCTTTTGAGCCTAATTAATCAATGTTCGACAATAATTGACAAATACAAACGAAATACTATAATATTTCTGACACCTCCCAGCTCTAGAACTAAGCGAGGCCAAGAAGAATTATTGAACCAAGTAATGATTTGCTCCTGTAGATGAAAGCGACCACTCACAAATTAATATTCGAGATCGTGCACGAATTGATGCACTTGCTTCTCAAAAGCCAGAACGAGCTGCTGCACTTGCCTCCAAAAATCACCGGACTACTGAGAGGTGTCTGATGACACGCTGCACTGTGAGAGGATGGAAACGCTCTGCAAATCGAGATTGCACAGGCCTAATGCTCCAATCACCAGTCAGTACTGGTTAACATCGGTGCCTAGCACCAGTCCTCCTGACCACAATACGAACAGCGAATCAGAGAAGCGATGGACAGTGGAGCACGGCCGCAAGAGCGCTCGGCGCTGGACCTGTAGACACCAGTGACGAGCTCGAAGCAGAATCGATGAGCGCCGGGCTGACCTGAGTGAACACGGCCACAGCAGAACGCCGGGGGCTGCACCACACGTGCCCAAACTGCACCGGTGTCAGGACCGACGAGCAGGAGCGCTCGAAGCCAGAGCTGGCCTACACGAACAGAGAGCCTACTAGCACGAGCAGAAAAGAGCCGGCACCAAAGATCGAAAGAAAATCGATCAAAACTCCATGAATCCGTTCCCAAATTTTGCACAGGGGATCACAAAAGAGTTAGTGAGCTATCCCGAAAGAATTATCGCCCAATTTGTATCCAGTCTCCTGGAAATTTCAGATCGAACCAAAAACACGAAAAAGCCCCTCAAAACGAAAATCGTTGATTTCTCTGTGCTCGAGTTGATTCAATCAAATTAACTCTTAGGATAGTTTTAACTCATATCATAACACGAATCAACGCAAAAAGAATGAACCGATTTCGACTCAAATCGACGAAACGAAAAATCTCAAAAAATATCTCTGAAAATCACAAGAGGAAAAAATCAGATTCAGAGAGGAGAACTAGTGGTGCACGAAATTGATCCTTGATTAGGTTCAGAGGTCCAGTTACAAGCCACTCCTAACAAAACAAAGCTACGATGGTAAAAAGCTCAAGAACAAGAGCCACTCCTCTCTCTAACCCTAGCCCCCTCTCAACACCACACAAATGAGAGTGACCCTTCCAAAGATGGCTGCCCAATTAGTCCCTTCACATATATATAGGTGCCCGTCAAAAGACAAAAACGCCCTCATATGAAATACTCGTCCCAAATACCCGCTAGGGGTAAATCCATCTAAGTTTTTCTACATCGATTCAACGGGCCCGGCGCCTTCTCAACATCGCTTCGCCTCGATGCAAGCTTCGAGATGCCACCATATGTCCGCCAATCCGCCACTCCCCGGTTTTGAGGCCCAAACTGGTCAAATCCGCCATCGATGGTTTTGAGGCCCAAACCATCAAACTGTCCACGCCTGGTTTTGAGGTCTAAACCAACAAACCGTCCTCCAATTGTTTTGAGGCCGAAACCACAAAACCTCTCCGATGATTTTGAGGCCGAAACCATCAAACCCTTCCAATCGTTTTGAGGACGAAACTACCAAACTCGTGCACGCCTCGCCAGGCATGACTAACCGATGTTGATGCCACATATGGGCACATCTCCACCATGTGTTCACAGTTGGCTATCGTTCATTGGATATCTGTTCTTAGGCCTTTTGCCGAGGGTTTACTTATGTGGTGATCCATACGAATCGTCACATAGGTTTAAAATTGAGATTTGGAACTATACAAAGCGTGGGTACAATGTAGATGAATAACAGTTTCTGGGTATACCTATTGTATTCCAGAATGCTTGTAACATGATGATATACTCCATAAAATTCTTTTTTTGTCTAAAAAAATGCATGGTATGTGTATAATTACAAAGCACGGGGGATAAATTCAGGGTCAAACAATAAAATATGCAGGTTTATGGAGTGTAGGAGTAACCATTTTGATGGTCAATTTATTTTTGATGGTAACAGGAGGGGTTGCCCCTACTTGGACAAATATATTAAAACAATGGGTTCCGAAGTACAAGTTCATTAGCAACCTATACCTAAATACTTTATATTTCTCAATATAATTGCACAAAATGAAGGAATTGTGGGGTTTGTGGCCCCTAAAAGAAGTGAATTAGGTCACTTAAAAACTAAGGCAAAAAATCAGTGATAAAACCTACACAAGTTCTACCTATATGTGCACAGGGTTTCTCTAAGTGTTGTTATCTCCAATGCAAAAAGACTTGTCTAATCCTATCAACTTACCTAGCAAACTAGACTAGGAGGTAAAGGGGACAACACAAAAGAATGCAAGATCATAAATGTTAAAAAGGGTTGGAGAATGCAAACTCCGGCTTGATGATTTATTATTGAAGTATCAGAAGCTTGCATGTTGGGATCACGAATCCCAGCAAAATGATTAGGACTGAGCCACTGTTCTGGTGAAGGCTAAATGCAAAGTTGAGAACTCAGGTGGACCCAAAGGTAATTAGGGTTTCATCAATGCTACTCAACAACCTCCCTTTTACATAGGGTTTGGTTTTCCCTTTTATAGGACACTATTCATAGGGGTGTCATTTTACATTTTTACCCCAAGATAGCTAAGGCATATTCCTAGGGATATGCCCATACAAGTGCATTCTCTGAAGGTCATCTTGGGTCTTCTCTCTCGCCAATCGCCTTGTTTTATGGGCCTTATCTCGCATCCACTGGAGGCCCATCTGTCGTTCAAGGTTCTTACGTCGTGGGAGTTCCCTCTTTGGTCGGCGGAGGCCCTCACCATGCACATCGCCTCCCGAGTCTTCCTGTCCGCCTTCGTCTAGATGACCATCTTCTTGGCCTCACGCCAAGCTTGTGCCACTCGGGGCCTTCACCACCGCCCATGTGTCTTCGCCCTGAGTACTACATCTAAACGGCGCCTCCTGGGGCCTTCGCCATTACCCTTGGACCTCCGCCTGTCTAGGGGGCGCGAGCGAAGGCTTCCTGCATGATCCCAGCAGATTGTTTCTCACATGATATACATCATTAGTCTTTTCTGGTTAAAGTGGTGCTTAGCCCTCCGTGGCTCATATATTTGTGTCCCAACATTGCACTTTCTATTAATCCTTGTTGGAACACCTAACAACGGCCAAGCTCCTAATTGGGTAACTCCTTTGATAGCTCACGGGTCTTCCTCATGCATAAGTGGGTCTCCGGTGCCAAATCTACCCAAACCGCTCCCTAATGTTTTCACTTAGTAGAGGTTTGGCCAAAAGGCCAAGGACCTCTCCTCCCTTGTACACCACTAGCGACCGCTCTACAAATGTGGTTGGAGTGATCTCGCAAGATTTATAAGCCCTAAAATGCACAAGTGTATAACCTTGGTGTGCGCAAGTAGCGATAACAAAGAAATGTGCAAACCTCACTAAACTCTAGGCTAACATCTAAGTCAAAGCACTAACGAGGCCTAAACTAGCATAATCACACCATCTAGTCCTTTTGCTAATTGTCCTAATAATCTTCTCTCTTATGCTCTTTAGTGGCTAGAGAAAATAGGCGAGGGTTTCAACACTTCTACTAGCTTCTTTAAGGTCTATCTAACACACTTCAAATGGTCAGCCAAGAGGGTATAAATAGAGCCAAGCTCAGAAACCCAAAACTAATCGTCGTATATGATAAACAGATGTCATCCATATTTCAAGTGGTCACCAGAGTTCTTGCACTGGAGCTTTCTTGTGTGCATGGAGATATAGCACTGGAAAAATCCTTGCTATATATTGTCAGCAACCATGTTGTTTCATATTTTGGGCGTAACTAGAGGATCGGATCTTCTGCCACTACTTTGTAGGGGAATATATGCTAGCCCATTGGCACCCTACTCATGAATCAAATTACTGATGAACCTTACAATATATAATATTCATATTCCATTTTCTTATTATAGGAAATTATAGTACTCATGAATTATATTACTCATGGATCGATTGAGATGAGTACTCCTTGAGAGCTTGGTATGAGAAGGTTTTGCTGCTCATCCTGGGTCTTCAAGATGTATGAATTCTTGATTGGCTCTGTGAATTTCTTCATTTACATGACAAAGTGAGGCTTCAACTTCTTCTATTCTCTGTTTCAGTGATTTTGTCTCTAGCCTTGGCTCTGAAGTCTTCAAGTTCTTTTCGCTTGGCTTGAAGCTGGTCTTGTAGTTCTTTTAGGACTAAGAAACCAATTCTTTCATGAAAGAAGACAAACTTGTAATAATGCTTGATGAACTATATAAGGAGGGTAGGGGTCCCTAGAGCAAGACATCTAGATATCTCATACAGCCTCAACAAGCATCATTCTCATCTCATCATATATCTCGTATACGAGAAACAAGCAATATAACCCAAAAAAAAGGATGTATGTAGGAAATTTCTTATGAGGGCTGGTACCTGTCTAAACTTTGCCCATATGCAAGCATTTAGGTTTGCTACTCGCACAACTCCCATAATCATTGCTGGTGATGAATATAGGGACACCATTTTTTCATAAAAAATAGTAACAAAAATGAAAAGGGGACCTCTTGGCTTCATATTCTACCTAAATTGAAAATATGAAGGGTTCCAAAACTGGCCACGCAACACACACACTAATTAGTGGATTCCAATAATTCGTTTGGATCCTTACAGCAATACCTTCTGGAGTTTTGGTACATATACGTGCTAAATTGTATGACGGGCCTATTTATTGTACATGTATTCATTGTAATGAACTCATGTAGATCTGAATATCTGATTGCTCCTTATAGTATATATTATCCATTTGTCAACATTTTCTTATTACAATAATATAATTTATGTTATTCTTTTATTATGTACATATATGGAGGCAAAAAAAAGGTCCTGCTACCAAATGATGAAGCTATAGACTTGGACTAAGTATAAGAGAGTGGACTTCCAATCCATGATGTACCTCCTATAGCACGCGCATGTACTTCTGCCCAAAAGGAAAATGAACATATTTCCTTTTGAATCTGCATTGTCTCCTTGCGTGGGCAACACTGATTTGTTGCATGTACTATACACTGATTTCTAGGAAGTTATTAGCACGTGTTCGCCATGAGGTGGCACACTGATTTGCTTCCATATTTATAATCTTTGGTGATTATATGCGTGTGAGCATGTGAACTAACCAATTCACCATCTTTTTTTCTTTCGTTGATTTTACGTGTGTTATGACTATCTATTATGCTCGAAAGTACTTGATTGTACGAGACAATGGTAGACTGTATGCGTGGAGAGTGATTTCTCACAGTTGAACAATGTGCAAAACGGAGGCAAAACATTTTTTTTGTGAATCACCTGCCTTTCATTATCAGCCGGCCAAGGCTGCCATGATCAAGTCATACACGCGTGCCAGAGTAATATGCCACATCTCCGAACGATGTGAACTAGAGACCTGTCGAGCTAACAAATGCGTGACCTTATTACAATTATTTCTATTAACAAAAGAGAAAGAAAATTTATGAAAGGCAAGACTGATCTCCTGAATCTCCTTCAGAATAGGATCAATGGTGGATCTTTGCGTCTTCTTTTTCTTCCATAGTTGCACCACCTGGAGGCAGTCAGATTCCAGTGCCACTCGGTGTAGTCCCAGCTGCGCAGCAAGTTTCACACTGTCCCAGCACGTCACCCTCCGTAGTACAGGCATCAAGTCCGCGCTCATACCATATTGCCTGTGCTGCTCGGAACGCTCCTTGAACATCTCTGACAACAGTCGACGTTGCACCATGTCTGCTGTCTTCAGAGAACGCTGCATCCGTATTAATCTTCAACCAGCCTGCCTCCGGTCGTCTCCACTTGGGACTGTCCCTTGCGGCTACTTGCTGGCCGAGTTGGTGACTCAACTGCCATAAGTCGAAGGCAGTATCTTTGGCCCATAGCACCGCCTGCTGAACCGACATCGATAATTCACCATGTCGCCGTTTATTCCTCAGCATCCAAGAGCCCACATGCCGCACATAATTACAGCGCGTTCCTGTCTCGGACAGAGCTCTGACATCAAGTCGGCAGCCCAAGTCTCATCATGCATACAAGGTATCTTAACACCTGTTGCCAATTTGGTTTGTGCCTAGAATTGCCTTGCCACCGTGCAGTCCAAGAGCACGTGTTTGATCGATTCTTCAGGCTCCCCACAAATCTCACAGTAGGCCACTGGTTTGATATGCCTCCTGAAGAGAATTTGCCTCATTGGTAGAAATTCCGGGGGGGGGGGGGGGGGGGGGGGGGGGGTGGCGCATTCAGTTTGCAAACCTTTTTCCATAAATCATCATCCGATGAGCTTGGTTGGTGGCCATGAGAAGCCTCCCACTTTCGTTTGTAAATGAGCTTATATGCAGAACGGACTGTATAAGTCCCAAACCTCTCAAGTTGCCATGCCCAGAAATCAGTATCGCCTCGGCCTAGCGGCTGTCGCAATATAGCAGCTGCATCAATTGGTAGGAAGAGACCCCGCACTGTCTGTACATTCCAAGCTCCGCTGTCCGTCAGCAGCTCAGAGACTCGATTCGGGTGCCCCTCCACTCTCGGAGTAATCGGCTGTGCGTCAAAATGGTCTGATATCCACCGATCACCCCAGATGGCCGTATCATCTTCATTCACCACTCTTCTAATCAAACATGCTGTAGCACTTCACAGCCTGCTAGTATTGCCCTCCATGTACTGCTAGCGTGCCTTTTCCGAGTAGCCTGCAAGAATGCCGTGTCATGGAAGTAGCGCCCTTTAAGTACTCTCGAGCACATAGGGATTCCGGTCTCGTGATGAGGCGCCACCCTTGCTTTCCAAGCAGTGCTAGGTTAAAACTCCTCAGGTCCCAAAAGCCCATGCCTCCTTTGTGCTTTGGCAGAGTGAGTCGCTCCCAACTCATCCAGGGCATCTGTCGGTTATCAGCTGAACTGCCCCACCAATAGTTTGCTACTGCACTTTTCATCTTCTTGCAAATATTAACTGGTAGAAGAAAGCAACTCATGGAGTAGGTAGGTACCGCCTAGGCCACTGATTTGATCAGTACCTCTCTACCTGCACAGCTTGCCTCGCGCCCACACCAGCTTTCAATTCTGCCTTTCACCTGAGACGGCAGGTATATTCAAAACAGTCGCTCATATTCCTCCCTGCCTCCGTAGGCAAAACATGGATCTAACACTATTACACAAAACTAACCTTCACTGCTAGCTCATCATTGTTGGTTGCTTAAAAATCGACACTGTCGGGTCACAACTTGAAAATTAAAAAATGATAGGGGTTCCTATGACCCGGTGAATCGAAGGTCCTTATCACTGTCGGCTCAAGCCACAAACAGGAAGTAATATTTCACTACCTGTTCAAGCCACGATCCAACAGTGATACTCAGTACATCACGACCAGTATGGGTGTCCATGCCAGGGACACAGAGAAGCAATGATCTTTCTGTTGACACCCCCCCCCCCCCCCCCCATCCGGGCTCCTGCCTTCAGATCTCTTTGGCAATTTCTTGATGACCCTGTCACCTGCTAATCTTCTATATATGCCAGTCAAGCACGTCTATTCAGTTATAATTACTCACCTGTTTCAAAATATAGGCCAGTGGCCTCTTTCTGTTTTATTTTTGGCTATTGTACTAACTGCAATTTTAGACACTGCTGTAGTGTGATGATAAAACAAAGAAATCTTTCTAGTTAGCGAGCAGAAAACTAGAGACCGCTGCATTATAGTTGTTCGCTTTCCCATGGATGGAACTTTAATAATTTTTGTATTTCTTGTTTCTCATCCAAAATATTGCTGGAACTATGTAATAATATAAACTCAGAAACAGAAAGTCTCTTCCATTTTCTAAAAGATGTATATGATCTCGATTTGGCATTTGCATATCTGTGGACAAATAAAGCGATAAATGTTTCGGTGCAACGGTTGTACGTTGACCAGCGTGTTTTGTAATTGATCGAGCTGAACTAGCTAGTCTCCATGCATGACATCATCTGTCCTTGAGTACTCACGGTCACAGCAAACTCAACTTGTTATTGATCTACGTGCAACTTTGTATGGGCAGGCAGCTCACACGCTTGAGGTGCAGTCATGCTTTTTCAAGCTTTATTTACAAGGCAATGAGAGGGACATCCATATCCATGCATACGGATGTCTAGTATTTGAGCGTGTCGTGAAAAGTCTTGGATTGGTGGAAGAAGAGTTGGAAATTATGCCGGCGTGTAGGGGAAGTCCACAATGATGGGTAAGTCAGCCAGTGATGGCTCATGTAGTACACACTCTATAGGAGATGTTGTCAATGTTGACTGTAAACTAAGTCTAACCATGGACACCTGATCAAGTACATACATATGCAAGTAGCTAGTGTGTGCGTACGACCAAGTTGACGTGGAGATAAATTTAGAGGGTCAAAGATACTACTACCTCCATCCCCAAATAAATCAATTCTTAGAATCCGTGCAAGTCAAACTATCTTAAGTTTGACCAACTTTATACGAAAGAGTAATCACATCTATAATATAAAATGAGCATATTATGAAAAATATTTTATGTTATATCTAATTATACTAAATTGACGTCATAAATCTTGACAAATTTTTCTAGAAATTTAGTCAAAGTTTAAAAAGTTTGACTTAAGACAACTCTAGGAATCTATTTATTCAGGGTCAGAGGGAGTACATTGCTAGTGTGTGCGTATGAACAATTATGCATTATCACATATACAAAGATACTACATTGCTAAGAAAATCAGCACAGCAGTATTAGTCGTGTGGTCCAATTGTCGACGACTATCATAAATACATGGTATGGGGAGTAAATGTCACACCCAGTTTTAAGGACAAAACCAGACATACACTATATGTGAAATAAAGAAGTCAAATCTCACATATAGCCGCAGATAAGTGTAATATCAAGAGACAAATGCTTAATAAACATAATGCAATAGTATAAGATATAACCTTAGAGAGCAACACAGCGGAAAGACAACTCCGAACACCGGGTGTAGACTTCACTCCAGGAACAAACTGACTGGTTGATCACAAACCTAAAAACTCCAGAGACAATCCTGAGGTGTGGGAAATACCAAGAGTGAGTCCATATCAAACTCAGCAAATATATCATGGGGTTCATGAGGCTCAAAAGGTTGACACTGGTTTACTGCGATTAGCTTTTAGTGAGTCATCTTTTAGCAATTGAGTAGCAACAAGTTTACCAAAAGCCCAAATAACCTCATGATCATGTAAAGAAGAATAATGTATAGCAAGAAACAATAATCATTAGTGAGAATCAGTATTATCATTATCATCAGTGTTATCATTTATTCTGTAAGGGTCCAAGGCCACTCATGACCGTGAGCACGGCTGTTATAACAGTTTTACACTCTGCAGAGGTTGTACACTTTCACTGTGAGTCGTGATTTACCCTTTTGCCCGAGGTAGCTAATCTCTTGACCCACTTCCAAGGAAGATCGGCAGGGTTCACTATGAAGTCTTTCAAAGGTTCGTCTAACAAGTTAGGGCCATTAGATTCACTCGGCAAACAGATGTAGAGCCCCCTTCCAAATGGCACAATGACACGCAGCCTATACACATAAGGACAAAGGCCGCACTATACCCGATTCGTCAAGCCATTCTTACGCCATAAAGGTAACCACTAACAAGCTAGAAAAAGTCCTCATACTTGACTAAAGCCAGAGCCATATAGCCCTCACAGTTGTATTGTAAGTCCCGGATGTTCGCTTACAGATGAGTCCTTATGGAGAGAAACTAGAGCACCATAAAAACAGCCTAATGCTCTAGCCCCCTTGAGCCATGTTGCTATAAAAGCATCTTTTAAACGTTTATTGCATATACCGTTAGTCAAGTTACAGATCATGGTTATTTATCTTGAGCATTAGCATAAATACTATCCAATGCAATGTCCCACGGTGTCAAGGTACAAGATGTAAAAGCTAGGATATCCTTAGGGGTAACAAGGAAGACACATGCTATATGATTATTATGACATTAATGTGAATAGGTAACAAGGAAGATCCCATGCTATACTTGCCTTAAATCAAGATCCTTTCTCTGATCCAAATCTTTAATTAATAGCTTCTTGAATCTCCACGTAAATCTCACCGACTGGACTTGATTAATAAATTACCACACACGCATGGAGCAATCATACATGAAGCAAACAATGAATAATAATTAGAACAGTACACCAACATCAAGAAAACATGTTTAAAAGTCTATAAAAATATTCTACACGTCACTACGATCACATAAACGCGAATTTCACCGAAATCGGATTTAAAACACAAAAGTTATGAATTAAACCATATTTTCTTTAATAAAATAATAACTTAATTCTAATCACAAATTTTAAAAGTGATAAACATGTATAACAGTAGTAAGAACATGTGACAAGCTAAATATAAGCATTTACGTTTCATGTTTAAGCTAAGAAGTCATAATTGAAAAAGTTGTTTAAGTTGATATTGATCATATTAACATCTATTTATAGGATACCGGAGTTATAAACCTAAGTTGTTTTGAATAAATTAATAGTCATTAGATAAACATTAATCAACTTAATTATATGTTTCATATTTAACTAAAAAATATAATTAATAAAGAAATATTTAAGTTGTTATTTACCAAGTTATCATTTTATTATTTATAAAAGACCGAAGATAAACCTAAATTAACTTTAATTCAAAAAGGCATTGAATACATATTGATAAAAGTGCATCTAAACTGAATTTATATGAATCATGTTTAACTATGCAACTTATAGTTAATAAATACATATTTAAGTTGAAAGATAATCATAAAAGATCGATATTGTCCTTTATTGCTTTTATTTAGAAACAAATTTGTGTAATCATTAATTGAATTAATAGGATCAATTTCATAAACAAATGACATGGTAAATATTGCCGCTAGCATGTAGGTTACATCGACACGGTCGCGTCGATAACGAGATTATAACTCTAGGTTGCTTTTAACAATAAAAATTATGTGCATATATTAATTAATTAAATATTCAACTATATATTCAAAAACATGTGACACAAAAAAAAACAATGTTACTACTGTGTAGAGCACGTTAACACGAATCTAACGTAACTTAAACTGAGCCAAACGGAATTATAACGAACAAACTGTGGGGATCTATTGCTTAGGATAGGTAGTGTATTTCTATGATATTTATGGATTTATTTTTCTAAAGCAAAACAGCCATAAAGCATGGGTGATATCATGACGATGTCATCAAGCTAGCAAAATAGGTGGGCATGCAAGGCTGCTCTGCTGGCTTCGCTCGTTTGCGTGCGTACATACTGGGAGGCGGGATGCAGATCAGGGAGGAGAAACTAATAGGAGGCGTGCTGAAGTCCTCACCAATGTCGGACAAGGAACAGCGATGTCAGCATTGGAGCAGAGAGCAGCGATATTAGGTTTCACATGCGGGCTCCTCCAACTGTCGGCAACGCTGCATGGCTGCGGCAACAGCAGTCAAGAGAATGGAGATCAGCAGATTGACATTGACAGATATTTAGCATGTAAATCACGTACGTGGACAGAGAGCTTGCATGGTACGCATGATCCATTGTTAGTGTATGTGATTAGAAGCAATAACTTCAGCAACCGGAGAAGCTAATAGACAAGATAGGCAAGAGCGATGCGGGTGTTTCTTACCAAAGCACGGCAACAATGGAGCAGGCTGGACGGCACGGTGGAGCACAGCCGGTCCGATCACGCGAGGTGGCGCAGTCACGTACGGGCGCTGGGAGGCGATGGTGCTGCAGACAAGTGAACGGACGAACGACTGCGGTAGCGACGATTTGCGGCGGCGGCGCGAGAGCTCTGAGCGCTGTGCTGTTACAAAGGATCAGGAAACGATGATGGAGTGCAGCGCATTGCATATATATGCTGTAGAGGCTCCCAGGATAGAAAGCATAGAGATCATGAAGGATTCGGCAGCTCCAAAGAAGGAAGGCAGAGACGTCCTTTCCATCGCAAGGAGGAGGACGGCCACGCTGTACAGCGGCCCTGCGTGGTAGCCAAACAGGTGACGTCTAGGCCAATAGCAACAGCCGAAACAACAAGCTACCAGGCCAAAAGGAAAACCAACATCAGTTAAGGAAGAAAATAAGGCAACGTTTCCTTGCTTTCCTTCAAAAGATATTTTACATTATATTATATCATTATGTTAAGGAACCAAATACTTGGAGCAAAAGAGCCGAACTGATAAGAGATGGATACCCAGCAGGAGCTTGCTCGCGAACGTGTAACAAACTCTATAGGAAAAGCAGGGGGAGAAAAGGAGGGATCGATGAGCTCAGGCTTGCTGTGTGTATATATATATATGTATATATATATACAACACATGGTCGTATATGGCAAGCATCGTGATTGAGTTTGACATGAAATGCTTGATGATTAATGATGATATATATATTAAACTGGGCAGCGTCGACTTGTCCGTCAAGTATTTTCTCTGATGATTTCCTTTTTCTTTTCTTTCACTCGTGAATCAAAGATCATGTACCTGGCCAAAATAATCTTATTCCATAATTATCCACCCAAAATTAACATACACGCATGCAAGCATGTATTTCTCCCTTGCCAAAATTGATTCGGCTCAATTAACTTTGTTGACCTCCTGATTTCTTACTTCAAATCCACCATGCACACACGCATAAATCTAAATTAAATAGCTGGCTTCCACTTGTTTCTCCGGTTAGACAACAGGACCATGTAGTAATCCTTCATCAATGCTGATAATCTATTGTTGCCTCCATCCACGTGTCAGCACTTGACCAATAGAGCACCAGCCACTTTTCTTTATCTTAAAAATTCCTGGGAGGTTTGTGGCGGTAGGTTATGGACGATGATATTGATAGAGTGATTTGGATTACAAAGGAAAGAGTTTGGGAAGCCCCAAACAAAGTCTTAAGTTGAGGAACAAGAAATTTGATCTCAGAAAAAGACGAAGACATACCGGAGAAGGATGGTCGACCTACTAAATGCATTTTAAAGATTTTGCTCACTCTCAACACGCAAAGGAGCAACAAGCGAGCATCACATAAAACCATATGCACCAGCATGCATTACACAACAATGTTGCTAAACCCTATGATAAATCTTAATTTATTAGAAAAAAATGATTTCTTATGTTTTCATGAGCACCAAAATTCAAAATTAAATCAATTTTCATCTATTTCGAAATGAGCAAATTTTAGGGTGTTACAGTAAATTCTGAGGGTCAAACGTTTGACGGTTTATGGAGTGTAGAAGTGACCATTTTGACGGTCATTTATTTTGATGGTAACAGGAGGGGTTGCCCCCTACCAGACAAATATAATAAAAAACAATGGGTCCAAAGTACAAGTTCATTAGCAAACTATACCTAAATACTTTAGATTTCTCTATATAATTGCACAAAATGAAGGAATTGTGAGTTTGTGACACCTAAAAGAAGTGAATTAGGTCACTTAAAAAGTAAGGAAAAAACACTGATAAAACCTACACAAGTTCTACCCTATATGTGCACAAGGTTTCTTTAAGTGTTGTTATCGATAACCTTGTGCACATATAGGTAGAACTTGTGCACATAAACCTTGTGCCAAAACAGTCGGCGAAGGGGGGGGTTTGGAGCCGGCGGTGATTAACTTTCTATAGTAGGGATCTCCAATGCAAAAAGACTAGCACCCTTGGTTCCCAATCCTATCAACTAACCTAGCAAACTAGACTAGGAGGTAAAGGGGACAACACAAAAGAATGCAAGAACATAAATGTTAAAGGGTTAGAGAATGAAAACTCCCGCTTAATGATTTTTTTACTGAAGTATCGGAAAGCTTGCGCTTTATATTAATAATCCTTGTTAGAACACCTTGCAACGGCCAAGCTCCTAATTGGGTAAATCCTTAGATAGCTCACGGGTCTTCCTCACGCATAAGTGGGTCTCCACCAAACCTCTCCCGAACCGCTCCCTGATATTTTCACTTGGTAGAGCTTCGGCCAAAAGGACAAGAGCCTCTCCTCGCTTAGTTCCTTGTACACCACTACGACCACTCTACAAACGTGGTTGGAGTGATCTCACAAGACTTACAAGCCCTAGAATGCACAAGTGTATAACCTTGGTGTGTGCAAGCACTGATAACAAAGAAGTGCACAAACCTCACTAAAATATAGGCTAACATCTAAATCAGAGTGCTAACAAGGCCTAAACTAGCATAAGCACCAACTACTCCTTTTGCTAATTGCCCTAATATTCTCTTAAGAACTTTGGTGGCTACAATAAATATATGAGGGTTTCAACACTTCTACTAGCTTCTTCAAGCTCTATAACACACTTCAAATGGTTGGCCAAGAGGGTATAAATAGGGCCAAGCTTAGAAACCCCAAAACTAACCGTTGGATAAATGGATGCATGTCATCCATATTGCAGGTGGTCACCAGAGTTCTTGCACTGGAGCTTTCTTGTGTGCATGGGAGATATAGCACTGGAAAAATCCATTGCTCTATTCTCAGCAACCATGTTGTTTCATATTTTGGGCGTAACTAGAGGAACAGAAGTTATGCCACTACTTTGTAGGGGAATATATGCTAGCCCATTGGCACCCTACTCATGAATTAAATTATTGAACCTTACAATATATGGTATTCATCTGTCATTTTCTTCTTATAGGAAATTATAGTACTCATGAATTATATTACACATGGATCGATTGAGATGAATGCTCTTTGAGAGCTTCATATGAGAAGGTATTGTTGCTGATCCTAGGTCATCAAGATGTATGACTTCTTTATTGCCACTATGAATTTCTTCATTTACATGACAAAGAGAGGCTTCAACTTCTTCTATTCTCTGTTTTAGTGATTTCTCTCTCTAGCTGAGCTCTAAACTCTTCAAGTTCTTTTTTCACTGTTTGTTCTGTTACACTTTGGGTCTTCTGTCCAAAACTGCCTAGTTCCATTGGTCCTTGCCTTGTTTGAGTGTCAGTCTTTTATGACTTGGTCAGTTCTTGGTGGGTTGCCATCATCATTTTTAGGGTTGTGTTGTGTTTTCTTTCCTGGTCGAGCCATCGAGTCCTTGTGGTCACGAAGTTTCTCAAACACACACAAATGGTGGGCGCCAGTAGATTGTTTGCTTCTTTGTACAAGATAATAGGTATCCCAGTATAGCTCTTGTATTTTAGACAACTATCACTCATGTACTTGCCATGTCAGTAGCTGTTGTTGACCATATAAACAAAGGTGCGACCATGCACAATGGTTCAATGCTTCGCACAAACTCTGATTTATCACAATAAGGAAATTTATGAATCTAGTAGTAACAAGACGGCTTAGTAGTGATGAGGGCCACAAAGGAGGATGGTGAAGCAACAATACTACCAATTAGCGGGTGGACGAGGATGGTGATTAGGCAGGTGTAACACCCAAGGTGCCACAAAAGTCTAAGACGTCACTAATGTCTCGACCCTCGTGCCAAAGTATAAAACTTGGCAACAAAAACCCAATAACATACGCCCATCGTCAAAGTAAAATGCGGAAGCAAGAATAGGAAAAAAATTGTGATTAAGATAGGTTCCATTGCTATGTTTTAATTAAACCATGAAGGGGCACCATGTCTTGTATACTAAGTTTATTACATCAAGCCCAAGCATTGTAATTATCACTAAGTGTGAATGAACAGTGAAGATGTGCCGCTAATCCGATCCTTTCAAGCAAGGCATCCAATCAATCACCTAGAAAGATAAAGGGGTGAGAATAAATCTCAGCAAGCAAACTACCTGATCACGTCATTCAAACTACAACTTGATTAAACATCGATTTAATCATAGAAGAATATACAAGTCATAACAATAATGAATAAAAGGTTCATGATAAAATTATTAATCCAAAAAAATTTCCATAAAGATGTTAAGGACATGATATTTACAATAAATGAAACACCTCCACATATAAATAAAATAGTACTCCTCATATATATAAAAACAATACTCCTCGTATAAATAAAAACAGTAGTCCTCATATCCACTTCATGCTAACATAAATCTTTGATACAAATGAACCTCAAATGGTGCAAATGCAATGCATATGCATGTCCACTACCTCCATACCCAACAAGGTATGAAGCTACATTGTACCCTTCCTTGGGCAACGTACGATGCTCTACCGGTATAGTCACGGCCAGCAAGCAGCGACATAATCCACAGAAGCACTCCGAAATAGTCATATAACTATCTCACTGACCTGGCTCAAGAGCACTCCAGAATAGTTATATGACTAGCAAGAATGCACATGATGCAATGCAACTGCAAGAATACTTACCACATATGTCATATACCTCCACAATCATAAAGCATATCACTTACCTTCCGATGATAGACAAATACTTAACACATAAGTCATATGTCTCCACAATCATAAAAGATATCACATACCTTACGATGATAGACAATGGACAAAAGATTCAAAAATAATGTCATACAAAACTACTTTAAAGGATAATTAGGTATATCATCTTGGTTCAATTAATGTAATGACAAAGTGTAGGTAGATTAAATAACATGTCTAAGCTGTAGCAAACCACCGCTACGTTTACTTGCCTCGAGACGACGATGCAAAAACGTGAGCAAAGAATGATCCAAAGTTGCACCACCTGTTCAAACATCATCACCTCATAAAATAAAACTCACACAAACATTCACAAATGACACATACATCGCTTCTACGGCTTGCGCTATCGTTTCCCCCAAAATAGCGACTGAACAATCAATAAGCAGCAGGAACCCTGCTTCACATTTTTGTTGTGGATGAATTACTTGTTCAAAAATTATTAACTTTTTACACAAGATGGAAATCACCATTATCTACAACATTTATATAAACCAATCTAGCATATGAGATCACAAGGATGGCATAAACAACCTCTGAACTTAACTAAACTTTTATGACAACCAAAACAGGACAACAAACTTCTAAAATACATAACTGCAGTTATTCTCATACAAAATTTATAATATTACCAATCTGGAAAGGTTGGGAAAAACAATACAACTTTTGTTCAGATCATAAGTTCAAAATCATTCACTAAGATGGTCAAAAATGGATTAGATATAAAACTGTCCAGATTCTCCTCACCGAAAAATAGTCATATTAGAATGACCATATCTCTCAACATATAGGGGATATGAGGCTAATCTTGGAGTCAAAAGAAAGGTATTGGAGTCCTCTAAAACTTTGTCAACAGTGGAAAAAATTATTGAGGCCACTAAGATGCCCTAAATATTCGATGAACACAGACTGCACACCCTTCAAAACACAGAATCCATAGCAAGTGATTTACTTCCAACAAACGCCCTCTAGACAAGCAATTTAATCCAGAAAAATTAAAACACCAAAGTGGATTAAGGTTTGACGTATCACCTGGAATCCACAGCAAGCATGGCAACAAAACGTCGGCGATTGACCTCTTTCTTCCTTCCTCTTCTCCACCTTATGGCGATTCCCACCGCTACAACTCTCTTACCGTTCCAATCTACTCCGAACGTGGTATGGCCATCAAGGACAGCGAGGGAACAAGAGATTGAGACCAAAATGAAGAGATGAGAACATCCCTAACCAGTTTGGGAAGAACGGAAATGATGACGATAGTGATGGCAACGAAATTATCTTTCCATCCATAGGTAGAACATCGAAAACAAGTCTGTATGCTACCTGGGTGTTTGTTTTAGTTTAGGCTGCTCTTGGAGCCCGAAATGGACTCTAACTTGATATGTATTGGGCCTCATCTTGACTTGGACACCCACGGTTATCTTCTATGGTGGTGGCTAATGAGGATGACATCCTTGAGGTGTTCTCCACATGGTTGGGGCATGCTCCAATTTGGTCTAGGATCCCAAGTGTGAATAACAAGTCCACGATGACATCGTAGTATCCGGCAGAAACAACTACAGCTTGGTGTGTTGATTTGAAGACCTTGCCAACATGATATTGATGTGGTACTAGATCCATTAGAAAGATTATCAAACAAGATAATTGACCTCAATCGCGATCAGATGGATGAGCTATGTGTAACAACCCAAAAATTTCCATAAACCAAAAATCACAACTACAAATTTTTTCTAAAAACAACCTATGATTGGTGAGTGACATGTAGGAAAACTACTACCTATTTGCACAAGTAGACCCTAAAGTAGATATTTACATTTTTGCATTTAATTAAATATTCATGAGTTGCTTCTTATGTTTTCCTTGTAATGTTAATAAAAGCAACAACAATCAATTAATGGTTTAATTAAATATGTAAGTGTGTGTGTGTGTTGTTACCAACCCTTGGTATGGAAAGCTTAAACCCTAAAGGACCTCTAGTGGACCCCACTAGAGCATACACATGTTGGCAACACAGGGGTATGCACATAGGAACAAGAACTAGTTAGTAAAAGAGAAGAAATAAAATAGAAAAGCTTTTCCAAATAAACAGAAAAGGAGAAACCTCTTCTGGCCCAACGCCCGAGCCGGCCTACGCACTCGAGCCGGTCTGCCGGCGCTTGCGAGCCACGTGGCGAGCCAGCCTGCTAGCCTCCATAGCTGCGCTGGCAAGCCGCAACCCAGCCGGCCCGATCACCTTGGCCAGCCCAGCCCGCTACAAGCCGACGCGGCCCAGCATCGCCAAACCGGCCCAGTGACACAGCGAGCCCGCATCATCCTTCGCTGCATGCCAAGGGCGCCGCTTCCTTCTCCTTGTGTCACTGCCAAGCGGACCCCACCTGTCATCCCTCTCCCCGCTTCCACTGCTTCATGCCAGCAGAGCGCAACCGCCTAGCCAAGGAGATTCCCTCGGTCCCCCATGCGCTTGTCGTGTGCGCCAAGCCGCTGCGCCCTAGCCCTCGCAAGTGTACCACGTTGCTTCCCACGCTCCTCACTGCCCCAGCTGGAAACCGATCGTGCCATGACGCCATCGCCATGGCCCGCGCCCGCAACCGCCTCCTGACACCACCGTACGGTGCCAGGCCAGCCTCCGCACAAAATCAGGAGTTCCACGGCATCTTCGTGATCGTGTCGTGCCCCAAAACCCTACCGCAACACCCTTCGATCGCCTCCACGTGTCCGTGTGATCTCGCTCGCCGTTCGCCATCAACATGGCCGAGCTTGGGGTATAAAAACCCCTGAGCAGGAGTCCTAGCCCTTCCCATCCATTCCGCCGCCGCCTGGTGTCCTCACCAACTCGCTTCAACTTGGAGAAGAGAAGAAGGGAAGGAGAAGTGGAGAGGGGGAGCGAGGAGGAGCCGACATCGTCGTTCGAGCTCACCGGAGAAGGAGAAGACGCTGGACTTTCTCCTCTCCACCATCGGTCTGCACGGCACGGCCACCGTTCTTCACTGCTTCAACTCACCCTGCACCGCCATCCTTCACCATCGCCACCTGCGGTAAGCCCCAACGCTTCACCCCGCTCACCACCATGTGCATGCCAGTGCCGCCACGACAATCCCTATACTGGGGATGGCCAAGGCCGAAGCCTAGACCTCGTTTGCACTTACACGCACCCATGCGCACATGCCCAAGCACAGCATGGCCTCGATGAGCCGTATGTAGGGATATGGGGATGCTACGCTAGCCGGAAAACAAAATTTTTGACCCCATAAACTAGGAACTACTGCTAGTTACAGGTTACGGGATTACCACTAGACGCGCAGGTGCAGCGGAAGCGACTCGATGTAGTCGAACGCGTCGTAGCAGTGCCGTGCAGTAGCGTGGTCGTCCGTCACGTCCGCCCTCTGCTCGTGGATCATCCCTCTCGTGCGGTTCGTCCTTGTGCTCCAGATGCAGCACCTCCAAGGTATCCCACACGTACGGGGAGGAAGCGTTGCGCCTCCGGACTGCTAGGTCCACGAGGAACAGTAGGCGTGAGCGTGAGGAGGGTGACGGCGGCGGCTGCTCAATGGCGTGATCCCTAGCCGCGCCCCCTTCCCTCTCTTATATAGGCGCCTCTAATCAGCCCCAAACTGGAGGCCCAATTAGAAAACCCTAAGCCTAGTCAAATTCGGGTTCAACCCGAATTGGGCTTCCAACCCCTTAAGCGTGTGACCCTATTGGTTCATGTACAAATAAACGTGGCCTGAGGACTCCTCAGCCATTAGTTGATAGCGGTCTCTAGCAAGACGTGTCAGCTCCTATGTGTACACAAAGATCATTCAGACGAACCACCACAAACCATATACATGTCATTCCTTTTGCCACACGATATTTGGTCCAACTCATAGGTTAACACTTAACCTAAGCACGACCATGCATTTATTGATCCAATCATTAGAGTGCTCCATTGATATCTCTCTCACATAGAGAGGGGCAAATTCCATCTTGATTGTCTATGTCTCACAGCATGTTTCTTGACAAACCCGAAGACCACCTTTATAACTACCCAGTTACGGAGTAGCGTTTGATAATCTCTAAGTAGGTCATTTCACATCTTGAGTACATACAACGATCTCAGATCTGAGGACATAACATACATGACGTGAATCGAGACAATAACAACATCTCGTGTTGGGTCAGTCCAGCCTACATGTCACACATGTGCCCACATTATTAGTTTGACATCTCTATGTCTATGACTTGTGAAACATAGTCATCAACTAATAATGTGCTGATCTAATATTCATGTGCGTCCTAACATGAACTCCGATCAGGGACCATTCTAGAATAACCATACAAGTAAAAGAGTTTTACAAAAAATTCACATAATTGCTAATCGATACAAGTTGTCTTTAATGGATATTCAATGGACTCATAAAATGTCATGGATACAAGGCAATACAATCATCTCTATGATAACCTCTAGGGCATACTCCCAACACCGTACCGGCTCAAGAACGCTGAGGACAGTACACGGCACAGAGCGTACCCGCCATGGCTAGAGCACGGCCATGGCAAGGATGTTCCCACCAGCCCAAGCCAGTAGAGGTTAAAAGGAGGGAGTAGATCATTTCGCAGTAGGAGATGGTGTCTAGCGCTTAAGAGAAGAAAGGAAGAAGAGCCCTACAGCGCTTGAGCCGACTCCGCCATGTCAGAGTCGATGCGCCCAGAGCGCCACCGTGGCGAGCCCCTTTCTAGTCAATTCCGGTCGCCTTGCGAGACAAGGACGCGCCGTCGAGCTGCACGTCGATCGACCGCACCCAACCACCTAGAAAACGGGGAGAAAAGGGGGCCCTCTTGTCCCACTTCACCGAGGCCATGCGCCGCCGGAGCTCCGCCGAGGCCCTTGCCGCGAAGGGGACTCCGCCGCGGGCGTTGATCGCTGTGGACGGCCTTTACGTTATGATTATGACCTCAATCGAAGGAATAAGGGTAAAATTGACCCCCACACGTACTGTGGCCGCCTCGCCGCTGCTTGCCGCCGCAAGCGAGTCACCGCCGCCATGAGAGACCCCATTAAAGGCCCTAATCCACCGCTACCTCTTCCCCATTGAGTCCCTTGTGCCCTTGCGAACCCGTAGAGCTGTAGGGTGTTGCCCGTGAGCCGCCATAGCGCGAGAACGACCGCTCGCTGCCGGTGCAAGCGCAGCCGTGAGGCAAGAGAGAGAGGAGGTGAGCCGGGGGTTGCTGGGTGCACTCGGTGCACCGTACACCATGAGGAGAAGGGAGAGGATGGACCGAGTCCATCGTGAACCACACACGCGACCTGTGAACTGCACCTGCATGACCACCATACACTGAACCGCATGGACTTGAGCCCGTTTTGAATCCAGTCGCTCGACGTGGCAGCACCTAAGCTCGACACGTGTCCGGACCGGCCCGGCCCGGACCGGCCCAACCTGGCCCAACAAAGCCCGGTCTTGGCCCGGTCAGAGTTGACCGTTGACCGTTGACCAGTCAATGGCCCCACCTGTCGGTGACTCACTCCGTCCCGACCAACCGGATGCTGCCACGTGTCACTGCCTAGAATTTCCAATTCTTTTTCTTTTTCAGAAATTCATTTAATCTTTGAAAACTCATAACTAATTCATTTTTACTCAGAAAAATATCAAACCAATGTCCAAATTTTTCTAAAAATGAGCTCTATGTCATAGGCTTGTGTTTGAGTGCATTTGGATCTTTTGAATTTCTATTGCTTCTTTGTGCACCTCTATAGGAGTCGCTCACGCAACCATATGTTACATTTAACAAAGCCGGAGGACCTGCCGACTGAGGAGTACGACCCCGACTACAGCGAGGACTTGGGAGACGACCTGCCAGGTGCCATGCCCCACCCAATCTCATAGATCCTATTACACATGATATAACTAGAATTGCTAGTGCTTTATTTTTAATGCAATAATATGATGTTAGAATGCATGGTAGTTTTACTTTGAACCTTATACCTTGTTGCAACCTTACTCCTGCACATCCGCTGATAGGCTAGATGCTCGCTTGTTACATACTCACTGCTTTACTCTTACTCACATTATATATGTGATGTGATGCTGGTGAAGGAGAGACGTATGTGCGTAAGGCACGAGGTGCCATAAACTTGGTAAAATTGAATAATGAACATGGGGAGATCTTAGCGTGTGTTTTGGGTGTGTGGTGAGGGTTGAGTCGATCGGACAGGATCCTACGATGAGTCTTCGGGGCAAGTCTTGCCGGAGGGGTGCGATCTGGGCATCCCTTGTGAGAGTTACCTGTGGCGGGTATATGTGAGTGGTGGACTGGGGTGTTGGTTATCCTGGAGGAGGTGCTGTCGTGGCATGAGGAGTTGGTGATCCCCTTTTTGAGAAGATATCCTGTCCGATCCCCCTAAGGACTAGTATGTCTTGAGAACCGGAACCATGGGACCTTCGTGCACACCACTCGCTCCCGATGGGCGGGGGACGATTACCCGACTGACTAGGGTGGTACCACTACTACTAGGTTTGAAGGTGATAGTGTAGGGAGGTACGGGCATGGGGACCCACACCCTCCTAAGACAGCGTAGTGACCTTGGGGGGCCCGGTACTATGTCTCACAGTCTTAGCGTTTCGGTGGACTCTAAGGTGGCCTAGGGCTGAGTGGTAGGGTGGTACCGTACCAGTTGGGAGGCAGTCGGAATCAGCCTAGACGAGCCGGATCGTCAATGATGGCGATCTTATGGATTACCAGGTGTACACGCTCTGCAGAGTTGATCGATCTATACGTATAGCTGCATCCGCGGATATGGACATTCTCATGACCTACGCTTCACTTGATTAGCGAGAGGAGTCCTTTTCTACCTTTTCCTGGGTTTCGTGTTGGTTTCCGACTTTGGCCGTTGAGGCGAGATCTGAGCGGGAGTCGATCTCGTCGCCTAGAGAGAGAGTGAGATAAGATGTGATGTGTGTGATGGGTTGGGGAAAATCGAGTGAATAAGATGGGATAAAAAAACTTGATGAACATTTTAATATTAACTACTTGCATAGGAAACCCACAGCCTAAATAGGTCTCTATCTACTTCCCTCAATGCATTCCACTTTTCACAAAGCAATGCAATCATATGGTGGGCGATGCGTGGCCAGTACCAAGTGTACTGATAGATTTTTGGCAGGTTCCGAGCCCGAGTACGACTACGAGGGCGATGACTGGGAGGACTAGAGGGTCTGTTCTGCGCTCGAGCTAGTTGCAGGAGATCGTTTTCCACTGCTATCTTCGTCAGATGCTGTTCAGGATGCTATGTGTGAGTGTGTTCCGCCCTACGTGGCGAAGAGAATAATTTATGTAAAACTCTCTATTGTACTCTGATAATTGTGTATGACTTTGTGTATCACTGAGATTTGGGTAAATTGACGGATCGTTTCGTTATTTTACACTTCGTTTCTGTGGATTTCCCTTCGTGGAGATCAAGGACGTTTCACTATGCCCTTTCTAATGAAGCACTATCGGGCAGCCAACGAACCGAATGTTGGGCTTCAATGAGGTTGCACTCCAAGATCAGTCTTGTGGATGTTGTATATGTCCTATCAATTGTAGAGGCCATAGAAAGTGTCTTTTCCAAGTTCACATCATCATCTTCATCATTGTTCCTAAGCATATTGAAAGTAACGCCATTAGGCACCATCAAATTTTTACATATATTTTTTTGCAAACATAGAAATGAGCTCACCATGTATTTGATGGTCATATCTTTAGGTATCATGTTCTCATCATCCTCGCCTTTTTGATAGCAACCGTCCTCGGTTTGACCTTAGTTGGAGGACGTGTTGTAGGGAATAGCCAACAATGCTCTCTTTCTTGTGACTTATCATGTTTCTTTAAAACAAAACTTGACGAACTTGCCATGACAAGATTATAGCCATTGTAGCCCTCTAGTTGATCATAAGGAGAATTCAGATTTGAACAAATGCAGATACGATGCACCATATACTCTCATTTACAATTATGTTTGCCAATAAAGTGATAGATATATCTGGATAACCATGGTAACTCAGCACATACAAATTTTTCCTTCAAATTACTCGGAGCACACGTAGTATCAAATTCGATATAACCCAAAGTATGCAAAGAAGACAACAATTTCAGTTCATCTTGTTCAGTAGCAATAACGGGAAAGAAAATTTGTACTTTCAGCATAAGTATGTGCGGCTCCAAAACAAAAGAATCAATGTCATTCACAAGTTGTGACACAGGATTAATCATAGCACTATCACCACAACTCTTCTTTATCACAACAATCAATAGGAAAAACTACTTGTGACCAAGGTAAATCAAGATAAGGTTCTAATATAGCATTATTAGCATCAATGGTGGGCAAATTCAGCATATCAAGAGAGCTCTTACCTGAAACAATGACATGTTCTTCTTCTTTTGCACTGTCATCGTTATTGTGTACATGCTGCAAGATATTAGGTCCAACAATAGGCAAAGCAATATGTTTATTTTGTAACCACCTCTTGCTCGTCGAGGCTCGTCGTGTGCCCGTTACTTGTGTGACCAGCGGTGAAAAAGACAACCCGCTCTTTTCAAGAAAACATATACAAGGTAGAGAGATATTTGATGTGAACTCTCAATCTAACTAATAAAAAAATCATGTGTCAATACGAGTCCCCTTGCATCTGATATATTGTCCACTAGACAACTTATCTAAATAATAGTTACATCTTGCATGATCACTGAATCAAGAACCATAGCCATCATGGGTCATCCTCGTCCATGGCGAGCGAGGATAGGTATGACGTCCGGTCCATCTCGTACCCATGCAAGTTCTCCCATGACGGACCACCATGGCGATTCGCCACCTTCTCCACCTCTTGCTTGTCGAGGCTCATCGCGTACACGTCACCTGTCTGGTCGTCGATGCTCCCAGCGGTGAAGAAGACAACCCCGCTCTTTTCACACATCCACTGCAGCTGGATCCATGTCGTCTCGGCCGGCAGGAACCGACCCACCATCTCGATTACCTGCCGGGGCTCGGGCTGATCCCATAGGCATGTGCCGTTGGTGGCACTCCGGCCGGTGACCACGACAATGGCGACGCTCCGTTTGACCATCGCCGGGCTGGGGTAGGATGTCTTTTCAAGAACCTGGACGACGCGCAGCCTCCCCTCCGGCGACACGCCCAGCAGCGTGTTGCCGGCGGGGTCGTTTCCGGCGTCTGGCATGTGCACGTGCTGTGCCTGCAGCGTGTCGAGGCGCAGCGCGAACACCATGGTCTTTGCATGCCAGTACACCACCTTGTGGAGCACGACGCTCTTGCCCGCCGCCATTGCTGCCATCTGCTTTTTGCCCAGACGTCTGGCATCGGTCACCTTTTCCTCGGGGCCCCACCGGCCGCTGTCGGACGCGTAGGTCCGGCAAGCAGTAAAGCCGCGCCGGCAGTACACGAGCAGCACGTTGTAAGAGGACGGTGCTCTCGGCGAGTCCCTGCCGTGACTCCGATCGAGTGGCGGAGCTCGGATTTCACAGCTGGGTATTCCACGTACAGAAAACGTCTGATGTAAATAAGCTGTAGTTATAAGCAAAGTAAAAGTTCTAAACATAGTGATATAGTGCCATTGTCTCTAATAATTAAGAAACATTAGAAAACAAGAAGGCTACTACAATGTAACTCTAGGATCCCTTTTTTGAAACAAATTAATGATATCATCGTCTTTTACTTGACTGAAGAATTATCTCTCAATAAATATGACCAACCGATTATTCAAATATTCATTACCCATTTTATTCCAATCCAAAAAAATAGAAAACAAAATTTTGAATCCTTACTCTGAAGAATGGATCTGACTGTGCTCTCGGCGAGTCCCTGCCATGACTCCGATAGTCCGATCGTCGTTGTCGACGTCATCGTCGGCGGTGACGATGGTAGAAGCATACGGTCGCACGATTTCCTTGCCGCTGAGGGACGGGAGGACAGTAACTTCCCCGGTCATTGGGTTGCACACGCATAGCTTCAGTGCCCGCTCGCGCTTCCCACGCTGGAGCTCGACGACGACGAGGCCGTTCCGGGAGGCAACGAGTCTAGATGAGTCGAACAGGCCGTCGTCCAGGCCTTCCACGAGTGCGTTCAGCGAGGGCTGCCGAAGGGCGAGTCGGCGCGAGGCGGACGCGGTGGCGGCAAAGCGTGGCACGGCGCCTCGGCGGTGCAAGTAGAAAAAACCAAGGGCGAGGCTGCGAACGTAGGGCCGGCAGCGCCTACTGCGGCAGATGAAGGCGGCCTCGCCGGAGACCAGGCGGCACCACCGCTTGCATGTGGCCGCGCAGCGGACCAGATCGGAGAAATCCGGCAAGCCGGCGAAGATGCCGACGAGGATCTCATCCGTGAGCGGCGTGCCGTCCTCGTCGCCTTGCGCGATCGTGTCGACCGGCGCCCGCGCCCGCTTGGAGGGCCTGTTTCGACGGACGGCCAGCCAGCCCCTGGTGCTACTGCTACGCTCCGCAGCTGCCACGGAATAGTAGGGCCGGGAAGAGAGGCGGGCTCGGCGCGGCGGCGGCATCGCATTCGCTGCATGCAAGCGGTGGTGGATTAAGGAGAAGATGCATGTTGATACGGACTTTGGCAGCCCAATTAAGACTATCCAATGTTAGTTTCCCGTTCTCATCTATGGGGAGACATATATTTTCATCACGGTCCATGTGGGGGTCCGTCCTGTTAATTTATCTAAACCGGGTGTCATCCACTACGTGACCGACCCACTTTAGGCCATACCAACTATGCTGATCCCTAGGAGAGTGTCATCTGCACCTCTATTGCCAGGATCTATAAGTAGAGTTAGATTCCTCGAACCAATCATCAAGACTTCACATAACTAGATCACCACACTTGGAAATAATTAACAAGTTACATCATTACTTTGGAATATACAAGTGGAAGATTGAAATAGTATCTAGGTGATTCATTAATTGAAAAAACCCTGTGTTCTAAGTTTACTCTCATTCTCTTTATTATTGGCATATTAGAGTAACGGCAGCCCTTTGGGGACGTCTGTCCCGCAGTCTGCTACACCTCGACTTCACTTGAGCTTGGCTCAAATGGTCATCAAGTCTGAAGTACCTGCAAAACAACTTATTAGCAGCACGTGAGTACATTTCGTACTCAGAGGCCTTATTCCAACATACTTTATTCATGTATGCAAAAGGATTAATATGCGTTTGTTTGCTTGCATAAAAACATATCATTCGTTAAGAAATAAGATGCTCATGAATCTACTTAGCAATTACATTTACATGTATCAATTGAGAACAACAATGAAGTGATCAACTTTATAATTAATCTCATATCTAAGTTCATTCATTCTCACCACACTGAGTCTAGAAGAGAGAATAACCGAACAATTCCGTCTGAAGACTTCAGGCTTTCGAAAAGATAGATGTACAATTGTACCCACACAAAACCAAGGGCGAGCCTCCATACCTATGCCCGGATAAGGGTTGCCTCGAGGTTTCAACCTTTTCTCAATGTGGCTTTCGAATCCACGAATGATTTGAATGGGTACCAAGGTAATGACATCTCATCTACCTCGCGTCACCCCTCGCGCCGAATCCACACGATAAGCAAGTCACCACTAAGTACTCAGCTTAACGCTCCCATACGTGACATATGGTCTATACAGGTGGTTACTCAAACTTACTATCTCATTAACGGTCCTTAGCTACTCCATGAGCTACGTCACTTAAGATCCAACACTCATAGTGATCTTACCCCTCGCTTGAGTAGAGATTAGCAATTGATCGTTGTAACACCCTAGTGTTAAGCGATACTAAAAATGGAACATGTCATCATCAAAAGCATTAATGCATCATGAGTAGTACTTTTTGTGTTACAATAATTCCCTGTTATGCATTCACTAAAATAAGTTTAAATTTTGGTGCATTCACAAGTTATTAGTGAGTATCATAATCTATCTTCAAAAGCTTGTTTGCAACATGATGTTTCATCTCTTGAAACATGGTGTTGTAGTATTGAAACATTATGTTTCAATACTATGTTCCTCTCGGCCTATCTTCTATCTCCTAATCTGTTCAGCTTTTGACCTCGAGCCTTTAAGCAAAGTTGGAGATCTCAGAATTTGGAACAACTTTTATTTTTGGAGTTTTTCATGAATCTGCACAGAAATTGGAGAAAATAAGGGAAGAAAGAACTGAAACAATGCATTGAAACATTGGAAACATGGTTGTTTCAGTAGTGCACCAACAGCAGCACGCCGAGCAGCTTCCCGCCGCCCACCGCTCACCGCTCGACCTCACCTCAACATGCAGCTGCCTTGCTGTCGGCGTCGCGAGCTCGAGGTGGACGCCCAGAATTCTCTCCACCATCTTTACCTCAACCGGACGGCTCCCTGGGTCACCTTCTCCACCTCCGTCCCCGTCGAGCTCCTCCTCGCCGTCGGTGGCAATTCGCCTTGCACTCGAGTCCACCCTCTCCTGGTGACTTGATTTCACCCGCTTGCACCTTCTCTTCTTCACCGGAATCGACGAGACATCGTCATCTTCTCCGGCGGACCTCGGAGCACCGCCGTGAGCCCTCCACCGTGGTCAGCACTCCCTGGCTCAGCTCCACTCCTTCTCTTTTGTGTTTTCGCTTCTCTACGTCTCACTGATGCTCATGTTCATGTCCGTTTTCGCAGCGCACGGACAGACGCACCGGAACGCCGTCATCACCATCGGAGCAGAGCCGCCGCCTTGACCTCAACGTCGCCGGGAGGGTGTCTTTGCCTCTTCCGTTTAATCTGCCTTCGCGTTGAAGTCGTGGTGAGCTCTTGTTGATGATCCCTCGCTCAATTTGAGTCGTATCTTGCTGCGTTGCCGAGAACGCGGTTGCGCCGCCATGCTCTAGCCGCCGTGCTGCCTTGGTTGGGGTGTAGCTCGCCGAAGTCCTCATTTCTTTCAATTAGGCCTTGGGTTAGAATCACGAGGATGAGAGGATCATGTAGAAGTTGAAATCGTCACCGGAGACGCTGCACCGAGCCGGAGTCCGCTCGCTCGAGTTATGCGATCCGCCGCCGTCACCGTCGTGCTCGTTACCGTTCATCGTCAAAGCCACGGAAGGTACCAGGAGGTGTGGAAGAGAGTGGAGAGCGTAGTGGTGAGGTTTACGCCGCCTGGATGCTCGCCGCCGGCGATCACTGCCGGCAGGGCGCAGTCGGGCTGGAGCTAGGCCGACTGGCCTGTTGGCCTGCTCGGTCAAGGAGAGGGAAAGGGAGAGTGGGCCGTCGCCTGGCCTTGGGCCGGCCCAGTAAGGAGAAGGGAGTCTGATTCTCCCTTTTCTATTTTCTAAAATGCTAATTAAGTGATAAGTTTCAATAATTCATAACTAAATAAATACTAGTCATAAAATTATGAAATTTATGGTGGATGTTCTTTACTGAATGCCTAATCTGGGAAAAATATGAAATAGCTGTTTTCAGTAGTTTGTCCATCACTAAAAATTACATACTTTAATTAATAAATGTACCTTTCATGAATTTTGTAGAATAAAATAATTATCCAAAATAGTGAAATTTGGTATACATGCTGTTTATGCTAAAATCATCTTACTAAAAAAGTTTGGCTTAATTTTGATGTTTATAAATTGTTCAATTATTATTTATGCCCTTTTATGGATTAATAAATACACCAAAATGATTTTATAAATCATTTAAAGATGATGAGTGGATTTTGGATTGTTTGTGACCATGGGACATTACTACATTAAAATGTTCCTGGGCAAGTCTTTCACTTGTTAATTATGTCTTTCCCATGTGTTAATACTAATAATTAATATTGCTTTATGAATTGTTAACTTAATCTTTAAGTGAAGGAAAGTTGTACTCAAGTTAAATCATGTTAAACAATCACCTTGTTATATGACTGACATTTCATCATCCTGAAACATGCATTTTATTTATGTCTAGTTATCGTGAGTGGAATTCCATTGTGAAGCTAGTCCCAAAGTGGAATTCTGTTATCGCTGTGGTTATCTAATTGTGGTTTTCTGGGTTATCTAACAACCTCGACATCGAAGGCAAGCCCCAGAGCATAAACCTTCCTTGTGTTTTATAAAATGTTATCATATAAGTTTTATACCCGTTGCATTAAGTATCAGGAGTTGTATGACACCCTTTGCTGCATGTCTACCTTGTTTATCCTTACTCCCTATGATAATTATGTTAAAGTAATAATTGTAAAATTCTTAGCCCTGCTTAGATATAAATGCTAGAGATAGGTTTTTCTAAAATTAAAGATGAACCTGAAGTATGAAGATGATCATAACTTTCTAAGTCTAGACTGGACGGAATCTTGGTTTGCGCCCAGTTTGAGGCTGGACGTAGTGACCCCGTCTGTTTCGACTAAGGACCGTTCGTTGTTCGGCCTACTTGTGATCGTGACTTGCAGTACTGGGCACATACTCTGGTAAGCCCAATACCTGGGCTATTCCTGAATGGAGAATGATAACCGCACACTGAGAGTGGAGAGATAGTGAGAGTATCATGTAACACACTCCTGTGAATCCGTCAGGGACGAATGACACAGTGAAGTGGGTACTGTGCTCTCGGGTAGCGCTGGACCGGTTCCCATTTTGGAGGATCCGAGTGAGGGTTGATGAATGTGAGTTAGCTATTCACCTTTGTCGTGTGGTAAGGAAACCCAGCTGGCCCTAACTGATTCGAATCGTCGTTGCTTCTCGGAGAAGAAGACTCGATCAACCGTCCTACATCGTAGTTAATCAACTAGAACTCTAGCTATAAGATCATGTTGTGATGGAATTAATGAAGTGCTTGGAATTATAATAGGTGCTAAAGAATTAGTCTTATATATAACAACTGAGCTTAAAAACTTGAAAATAAGGATCAACCTTAGTGCTGTTTTCTGCAAAAATATTCTTGATCCAGCTACTGACTCACCTTGATTCCCCTTACCCTGCATATCCTTGGAGTCTTTTCTTTTCGTCGGTTAAATCTTGTTGAGTACTTTTGTACTCAGGGTTTGTTAAACCCTTGTTGGAGGATGGGAACCAGCAGTAGAAAAGTTCATTTGAGCCCTTGGGCAGGGTGAATCTCCCTTGTGTGTTTTTAGTATAAATTGATAAGCCATCCTTATGCCTTGACTTGGCTAAAGTTTATGTTGTAACAATAGATAATCCTTTTGAAATCTATGGTTGTAAGACTTCCGTTGTTCATCTCTGATGTAATATTAGTAATTGTATAAACTGTTATAATACTACAATGTCTTCTGTAATGGATCCTGTTCGAAAGAATTAAGTGGATGATTCAGGTCTCCCGATGACACCCGACAGACTTCTAGAGTTTTGTGACTTGCATGTGCATCTATCAGAAGTCTGGAAGACAATGATAGGTATATGTGAGTCATATGATTCAGGAGGTTCTGCCACAGCCGTCACTCAATAAATTCAATTTAAGGGTTGGTCTTAGTCAGACTTAACAAGTTTCATCTGATTGAACCCTTGCAACTGCAAGTTTTTATGTGATTATTTAATCCCGGTGATATTCCTACATGCGCGATAGTGAGTTCCCGCTCACACCCGACTTCTATGGATACTAGCCAAACTAAACATATTAAGCATTCAAAACCCAATGAGTAAGTAAGGGACTCTGATTAGCCTAAGTGAGTTGGTCTAACTTAGTGAGACAAGATTTAATAGTTAATCATCTTTAATGAAATGCAAGACTCATAATTAATAGACAAATATGTATCCAAAATAGGGATAATAGCAGTGGTGCTTGCCTGTCATGAAGTCCCGATGAGCAAGGGTGATCATGACTACCCATATGTGTTCCTCACATATTATGTAGACCTGTAAGAGTGCAACGCATCATAAGAGGAGTTGGAGATCGAAAAGTGGGGAAAGTGGGAGACGAAGTGGTACGCTTGTGATGGATGATGGATGATCATTGGAAGATAGACTAGTGATGCATTGATCTTCATCTTGGTATATGATAGGGTGGTCAAGTCCTAGAGTTAAGTGTTAACATGAATAAAAATGCATGAATTATAGCCAGACGGTCTGCGGTTCACCTGAACGATCCGTCGGAGCATTCCCGAAGAGTGGGAGTTTAATCTGGGCTCTGGGTGTTTTGACCGAACGTTCCGGTGTTCTACCGATCGGTCCACTGGTGCATCGGAACGTTCCTCAAAATGGTTGGAGCTTGCATGGCTTGGAAGTGAAGTTGAAAGTGAAGTTGACCTTGGAGCAGCAGCCTTTTGAAGAGGGATCTGAGATGTACCTTTCGCTGAAATACAGGAAGAAAAAGTTTGAGAAGTACTAGAAGGTATCATGGCTGGATATCTGTATTCCTGTGATCTTAGACCTCCAATTCAAGTTGGAATACCTTGAGTTTCGATTTCGCATAGTATTTGAGAATGATGCTACATGGATGGTCAATAAAATAAAAAATGTGTTTCAAGGGTTGTTCAAAGAATACCTCAAATCGAATGGAATGTTGCGGATCCTATGTCACAAGGAGGTGATGTTGAAATGAGTGTAATTGACCATGATCCTTTGGCAAGTTGGGACCAGCATGTTACTCGCATTGCTCGATCTACCAATGAGGCTTCTTTAGAACTTGAGACATATTTGAAGAAGGTGTCAATTCGTCAAAGTGACCAATTCAACATCCTTGCATGGTGGCAGATGAACTTAGCTGAGTATCCAACACTGAGTCGCATGGCGAGGGACATATTGGTTGTTCCCGCATCTACAATAGCATCTGAGTCTGCTTTCAGCACCGGGTCAAGAATAATATCATATTTTCGAAGTCGATTGACCCCAGCTACCGTTGAAGCCTTAGTGTGCTTACAAGACTGGATCAGGGCAACAGGTAAACACATAGTAGACATGTTGTCTGAATTTCTCACTAAGATCTTATTTAGTTGGTGGGTGAAAAGTTTTTTTTTGTCACATCGGATGTTTTATGGGATGTCGGAAGGGGTGTTCGGATACTAATAAAAAACTAATTACATAACTCGCTTGGAAGCCGGGAGACAAATTTATTAAGCCTAATTAATCCGTCATTAGCACATGTGTGTTACTGTAGCAATTATGACTAATTATGGACTAATTAGGCTTAAAAGATTCGTCTCGCGGTTTCCATGTAAACTGTGCAATTAGTTTTTTTATCTACATTTAATGCTCTATGCATGTGTCCAAATAATCGATGTGACGGGGTGAAAAGTTTTTGGGTGAGAACTAAACGGGGCCTAATGGTTCAAGCATACAAAATCATGAAATTAATTAAAACCAGCACATCTCTTGTTTTATGCAACTGGTACTGAACGGTCATTAGAATCAATTCATGACATCATCTTGTCATTGGAAGGTATTTGCACTCTTGAAATATGTGACTATCTTTCTGTTGTTTGTTGAAACACGAACTCAAATACAGTGTGATTACCTTGCTGTTTTAGTTGCTGAAACACAAGCTCAAATGTGTGATTAACTTGCTAAATGCGTTAACTTGATGTTCAGACCAGATTGATTGTTAATATCATTCTTCTACCTTAGTGAGACACTAATTACTGAAATACATTATGAACTAGAATGGTCGCTGGATGATGTAATTATGCCTTCAATTTTTGGAGTTCTGCATATGCAGAGCAACTTTGAATTTTTTGTGGTACATTTAACTACATGATCAGAAGTAGTGTGACTCTGAGTTTTTTTTATCTGTCAACTTTTTTCTCCTACAAATAGGATGTTTCTCCTGCTGTACTTGTAGCTGCATGTTGTTGTCTTCTACTGAAAATATCTGTTTATTTATGCAAATGAAGACTCAGAATCTCACTGAAGGGAGACCATGCAGATTAAGACTCAGATGACTGAAGGGAGTCTTGCGAAGAGTTGAGACATCTTTGGTGTCTGTGTTGCATCTGTTCATTAAGTTATTAGTCATTACTCATTAGATTAGATTCTTAGATGATGTTATCATAATTGCTTCTTCAGTCGTCAGTCGTCATTCAAACACTGTTTCATCTTTGCTGGCTTGCTATATGCTAATAGTTCAAAGCCTAGGTTGTTTGTCTAGCTCTCGTATTTTAGTAATGTCACAGTTTTCTATGGCTCTGGTATTTCTGCAATTGCCGTGATATGATCAGTCAGCTCCAAGTGTTTGCTGTGATATGATGAGTCAGTAACGTTGTTTTTGTTGTATCCAAAAATATTGTAGAAATGCAAACAAAGTATGTCCAATTACTTGTTTAAGTGTACGATTACAAACAAGGTGATAATATTTTTGGGTCAGCCCCAGGATACCCATTGGGCCAGCGAGACCAAAGGCCTTAGGAGATTTGGGTTGGCCCGTGGCCTTGCAAATTGGCCTTGAGGCCACGGGGCCAGGTCCGGGCCGGCCCATTCCCATCGTCATCCTATCAGGCACCGGAACCTGAATAGGGGCATTTCCGGATACCGGAAGTTTCCTACGGACTTCTAAGACGCGTTTTACTAGTCATCATCCTGCAAACGCGAGCTCCAACAACCGGATAACACTTTCGAGAGATAAAGGGGGTCACCTGCTCTCAGTCTCTCACAGCGTTGGCCTGTAGCTGATCTACAAACAAGCAGGCGGAAGACCTCCTGCTGCTGCAAGTGCAAATCCAATTGAGCTACTCGATGAAGGTTGAGCTTTAATCTTTGCTCGACCTGCTGGTGTCTTTTCCAAGGTGCCATAATTTTTGCCTGCCCCGTGATCGAAACTACTTTTGTTGTTGAATCTAATCACTCTTATTCACTTGTAATCCGACATGCTCGCAGTTAATAGGTCATCCTCAAACAACTACTGCATACGTACATATATGGCATCGTCCTGGGATAGGGTGGGGCAGGCGGCGAGCGTGATGCAGGTCACCGGCGTCGACGCGTTCGGCCTGGTGTCCATGATCGTGCAGGCGGCGCACACCGCACGCCGCAACCGGGATCTGTGCCAGCAGCTGGCCCAGCACGTTCTAATCGTCGCCGATCTGCTTCGGAAGCTGGACATCCCGGCGCTCAGGCAGCACCAGGAGACGCGGAGGCCGCTGGAGCAGCTGGATGCCGCTCTTTTCCGTGCGTACAAGCTCGTCAGGTCCTGCGCCCAGCGACAAGAGAACACAAGCCAGATCTGCCAGATGTTTACCAGCGCGGAGATGGCCTCCAAGCTTCGGCTGGCGCAGGAGGAGATCGACCGCTACATCAACCTAATCCCCATGATCACCCTTGTTGCCGCCGTCGGCGCCCGGCAGGTCTCTTCCTTCTTCAGTGCCTTCATACTTCATAGGGAGTAGAATATGGCCTGCAGCCTGATCGCTTGGGGCTAGTGGCTGTTTTTTATTTAAGAAAAGCACGGCTGGCTGGCTGGCTGGCTGATTTAGCTAATAATCTTAAGCGAACAAGTTGCTGGTTTAGTTCGTGGGTGAAAAGTTTTTTAATTACATCGGATGTTTTATGGGATGTAGGAATGGGTGTTCGGGTACTAATAAAAAAAACTAATTAAATAACTCGTCTAAAAACAGCGAGACGAATTTATTAAGCCTAATTAATCCGTCGTTAACACATGTGGGTTACTGTAGCAATTATGGCTAATCATGGACTAATTAGGCTTAAAAGATTTGTCTCGTGGTTTCCAGGCAAACTGTGTAATTAGTTTTTTATCTATATTTAATGTTCTATACATATGTCCAAACATTCGATGTGACAGGATGAAAAGTTTTTAAGCAGAAACTAAACAGGACCTATGTCAATGTCTTTAAGAAATTTCCTCCACTAACAGGCTACCAATGATGAGGTACATGAGGATGGGGGCAATGATGCTGCCCCAACTCAAAGGTTGCTGAATAAATTCTTTTAAGTTTATTATCTGATTCCATAAATTATCATTGGAGTAATTTGGTGCTTCACTGTAAGAATTTGCAGGAATCTGTTCTCTCTTCAACACGTTACCCAATCACTCACACTCGAGGAACTGCAACCACAAGGTCCGTATCCGGTTGACTTATTTATATATGTGCATTTCTTTTTTGCAAGCAAGCATGCTTAAGTAGGAATTGTGCTCCCAATTTTTTTTTCTACATGAGTCCATCAACTGTGCTCCTACACACAGCTACAATCATAAAAGACTACACCAACAGCTAATAAAAAATAGTTATCTTTGTGCTCTTCTTATGTTTATTTTCAAACACAATATGCATGCATTATTACTCGTTAATTTCTATACGGTAATGGTAAACTTATCAGTTACTATGTCACTCTTTCCCGGTGCATTAGAAGCTCGTTTGAAACTTATAACTAATAAAAGTTAGTTTTTCCATGAGCATTGACATTTATCTTTCTAACACAACAGGCATATACACATACATATCAATCCAGTCGTGACAAACTTATCAAACATTATCTGGTCAAAAATATTTATCACACTCGACTATGCACATTTTTATGCACATATTTGACAATTAATATCTTCTAAAAAATGTATTATTAAAATCCTTCACAACACAATGAGATTTTGCAAGTATTTTCCAATACAAACCTACACATATTACATATATTTTACATGTTTCCTAACTGAATAGTTTAGAAGCTATTGCTGTTTGTAAGTTTTAAGGTTTGACCAAATCTTTTCCTAAGTGTCGGGTATCAAAATACCCGGGAACTCTGCACGTTTGTAGGCCCACCATGAGGGGCCCAACAAGCACTGACAGTGTGTCAGCCGCTCAAGGCGCAAACGGCAAACTCTACCTCGCCCGAGCCTTGCGGAGAGGCCTCGGGCACGATAGGCGTCTGTGTCTTGGACGATATCTTTCCGCCTCGCCCGAGCCCTCGTAGCGTCATCAAAGACGCCCGACCCTCCGTAGTGCATTTCTGCCTCGCCCGAGGGGCACGTGGAACCCTCCGGCGAAACGGGGAGCCACGAGGACCCCAACACGGTGCTCGCTCCATCGACGTGATGGACGAGACTGTGCACAGTCAACAAGGGCACCAGAACCACGCTTTGACTCGACAAGACCCCGATTATTCTACCACGACGACATCCATACCTCCACAGCAACGGGGGTGACGCAACTGTGCCACCTAACCCCCTCGCTACGAAAATCCTGGCGCACGCGCCGCCCTCCTTCATGGCACAGGGACGTATAGGTCAAGGCATGGCCCCGGCACGCCGCACCAGCGAATGGAGAGGCCAAAAGATCAACGCCCCGCATGACTCCATGCTACAGGAAACTGTTCCCGCAAGATAAGGAGGACAGCCATGTCCGAGGCCACCTTTTTTATCTTTCTCTTTCATTTTCCCCGTTTTCACCACTTTACCGCTAATGTAATCCGACCCCTCCCCTTAGAAGTTATAAAAGGGGAGGTAGGGGAGAGAGCCGAAAAGATAGAAAAAACAACAACAACTAGAACTCAGTCGAAACCACCACCACTCAAGAGACTTGAGACCTGCTCTCTCTCGAAAGCTTGTAACCCCTACTACGAGCATCCCGGTGCAAGGCAACACGATCCGCAGCGAAACCCACTAGACGTAAGGCCGTTTATGCCCGAACCAGTATACATCCTTGTGTTCGCTTTGCACAGCCATCAGGGTCTAGACGCGCAGATACAAATTCACTAGTCGCTCTGTTTAGACACCCGGTCCTCTAGACACCGACAGTTTGCGCGTCAGGTAGGGGCCTTCTACGCGTCACAATCCATCTACTAGATCTTGATGGCCAATCCCCACATCTGCTTCTCCCTAGGCTCCCACGTCTGGTTCGGGAATCTAGATTTCATCTGCATGGGAGTGGACTATGATTTAGTTCTTCTCCCCCCTAACGTCGATATCGATGCCATCTCTAAGGCCCTGTCGAGTCTTCACCTGGGCACGGACGAGGGGCAAGCCCCCGAGAATGATCGCCCAGGAGGTTCCCAAGGCCAAACGACGCAACCGGTAAGCCACATGACCACGGGAGGGCCCATGGCCAATCTTCAACCATAATACGTTTTGATCCATCCACGGGGGAGATTTCCGCAAATCTACCGACTCACCATGCACAGGCTATCGCGAAGGTACTCATGACTACTGAGACAGCTTCTAGTACCGGCTCCGACGAGGACGACAGCTGCTGGGCCGGCGCTGACTTCTCCAGGCTCAACAACTTGGGGGCTCTACGTCACTTCATCGGCGTCTGCAACTACCCCCTCGACAACAGCGACTCCGACGACGACGGCTACGAGCTCACGTGGCCATAATGTCGTAGGGTGGAGGTCGCGCACGGCGTCGATACGTCATGATCGGTAGATCACCACATCATCCCCTGCCCACGATCTATTATTCCGTTCAAACATTATCTTTTCGTACTGATAAAACCGTTGCATATTATCTGCTACGATTTATCTCATCATTTACACGTTAAATCATGAGTTACACTATCAGCGATAATTATGCGATACGTTTCACATTATCAGCGATAATTATGCGATGTGTTTCATATTGTCGGCAATGATTATGTGATACGTTTTCGCCCTTTATGGTCCGATCACGGCATGGAGTTCAAAGGCTGGCCCGCGAAGGGTTCGACAGCCGCTCCGAGCCACCCGAGTGAGGGATGGTATGAGAAGGGGCAACACACGGCCAGTACCCGAACGCACGAAGCGTCATGGGCCTTCTCGAACCATGTTCAAGTCCAGGCCGGTTTACGATTTAGGAGTTTTTTTTAAAAAAAGGCAGCGAGCCCTCGGGGATGATCGAACGACCCCGAGAACTCCCTGAACCAACCGCCGGGAAATTTTAAAGCCGGTCACTAGCTTACCTCCGTCGGATCCCCACGAACAGGAACCGGGGCTTCACTTGAACCGACCCGCTTGCAACTCAATGGGCACCACGACTCGACCCAGCGAGGGAAGCCATGGCATTGCCCAACCCTCCTCTTTGCAAAAAAGATGCGTGAGGGATATACTAATAAAGTCCTTACTGACCCCATGCTCCAGTAAGGACTTCGAAGGACCCGGGGGTAGAAATGCCCGACCCACGAATGAATTTGCCCGAGCATCCCAATGGGCCAGCGACCCTAAGACTTAGGCGAGAGAGCTCGACCCCTCCTCAGGGCATGGGACCCGAGGGCAAAAATGCCCAACCCATGAATGAATTTTCCCGAGCGTCCTAACGGGCCAGTGATCCTAAGATAAGGCATAGGCGAGAGAACCCGACCCCTCCTCAGGGCACGGGACCCAGGGGCAAAAATGTTCGACTCGAGAGCTCTCCTAGACATCCTGACGCACCTACGGTCCTAGGTAGTGGCAAGAGCCTCAATAAGGACACGACTGACCCTGCCTTGGGACACAGGAAACTGCTGCACTCAAACGTCCAATTGATCTACACGCACACAAGTTGGTTCCTCCCTAAGAGAAAACCACTGATAGGCAGGGTCTCGGCGACCTCGCCAAAACCGCTATTAACAATCAACACGAAACAAAACGATAGCGTTGGGGAGACAAAACATAAACAACAATTAAACAAGCAAGCTGATTTCATAGATAGATCGTTTTTACATTTCATGGAAAAAGGGGTCCTAGACTATGCCTGCGGATCCTCGTTGCGAACCTAGTCCGCGGGGACCAGGGCAGCGATCACGTTCGCCGCCGGTTCAAAGCCCTCGAGCAGGTCCTTGTAGTCCCTGAGCCCCTCTCCTAAGGGGAAGCCCTCAACGTCCTAGAGCTCCACGTCTGTGGTCGCCTAGGCCATTGTCAGTGTGACGGCCGCCCCTCAACGAACGCCGCGCTCGATCACCGCCCGGATCAGCGCTCGCACACTGAGAAGGCGCTCCTCCCAGTGCCCTGCCGGAGCGCTAACAAAGTCCGCTAGGACGTCAGCAGTGTCGTGGAGGGACTCTACCTTCGCGAGCAGTTCTGCCCAAAACAACCAACGAGCATTAGAATTTAAGATCGACCAAAAAAGAAAAATAAAGAAACGGAAAAGCACTCACCCGCGCACCGGCAGTCGGACTCCGTTCGTTGCGAACGGGTGAGAGCCACCTCCTCCTCCAAAGACGTCACCACTGCCTTCACGATGGCCAACTCCTCCCACGCCTCCTACAGCGGGGTAGGAACGCCCCAGGCCACAGCATTCTAGGCCTGCCCATACCCCAACGAGGAAGCGATGTCGAGGTTAAGGCGACGGCAGCGAGAGGGTGCCCCGTCCCCTTCTCCCGGCGCACTCACACGGGAGCCCTGGATGAGTCGTTGTGCTCCATTGCTAAGGTGGCAAAGAGGAAAGAACAAAGAGCAAGGAAGGAAGAAGAGAGATGCCAGGGTCAGGCACCCTGACTCAGGTTATAAAGTGCCCCGAGGAGGCCTCTCAACTCCTGGACAATCAATATACCCAATTGCCCTGCTCACCTCCCAAGGGAACCGCGACGGTCGCATGCCACGCCTCAAGAAGACGAACCGTCACAGCACAGGCGGTTTGCACCCCTCCGCTCCATGGGCTAGCAATAGGCCTCAAAAAGATAACCGACCAAACATGAACCACCCACCTTTTCGCACACCACAACACGAAGCGTCACAACAGGAACTGCTCAGCGCAACCCTTTGTCTTCCCCAGGTGGGCCCACTCGCTTGATTATAAGCCCTTGAAGGGATAACTCATCCCTCCAAGGCCTCGAGGGCTACACCCGACGGGTGCGCTCGCACGCACCCACTGGACAGTCTCCTCAAAAATTAAACAAACCACAATACGGTTCAAATGGGATGACAAAGGGCCCACACACACCCCTCTGTTCTGTTGAAGAGCGTAAGAGAAACAACACGACAACCGAGAGGCCATCCGGTCAGACCCTTGCAGTGCGCAAGGGCTCGGGGGCTTCTCCGGCACCCTGACCTAGTGAATGGTCCATGCCAAAGCCATAAGGACTCCCCATTTGACCCACAGTCATACTAGAAACACCCCGCTCGATTATAAGCCCTTAAAGGGATAACCCATCTCTCCAAGGCCTCAGGGGCTACACCCGCCGGGTGTGTTCGCGCACACCCATCGGACAGTCCTTCTAAAAACAAAAATGAGTCAAAAACTACCCACTGTCTCTCGTTCTCAAGCCTCTGAAGGAGTGCTCCACTCCTCCACAGGCTCGGGGGCTACTGTCGAGTATCAAAATACCCAGGGTACCCAACAGGGGCCAAAATATAGAACTCTACACGTTTGTAGGCCCACCATGAGGGGCCCAACAAGCACTGACAGCGTGTCAGTCGCTCAAGGTGCAAACAGTAAACTCTACCTCGCCTGAGCCTTACGGAGAGGCCTCAGGCATGATAGGCGTCTCGAGCGATATCTTTCCGCCTTGCCCAAGCCCCCGTAGCATCATCAAAGGCACCCGACCCCCGGTAGTGCATTTCCGCCTCGCCCGAGGGGCACGTGGAACCCTCTGGCAAAACGAGGAGCCACGGGGACCCCCAGCATGGTGCTCGTTCCATCGGCATGATGGACGTGACTGTGCACAGTCAACAGGGGCACCAAAACCACACCCTGACTCGACATGACCCCGGTCATTCTACCACGACAACATCCATACCTCCACAGCAACGGGAGTGACGGCAGTAGTGCCACTTAACCCCCTCGCTATGAAAATCCCGGCGCACGCGTTGCCCACCTTCATAGCACAGGGACGTACAGGTCAAGGCATGGCCCCGACACGCTGCACCAGCAAATAGAGAGGCCAAAAGATCAACGCCCCGCACGACTCCACGCTACAGGAAACTGTTCTCACCAGATAAGGAGGAAGACGGCCACGCCCGAGGCCACCTTTTTTATCTTTCTCTTTTATTTTCCCCGTTTTTACCACTTTACCGCTAATATAACCCGACCCCTCCCCTTAGAAGTTATAAAAGGGGAGGTAGGGGAGAGAGCCGAAAAGAGAGAAAAAACAACAACAACTAGAACTCAGTCGAAACCACCACCACTCAAGAGACTTGAGACCTGCTTCCTCTCTCGAAAGCTTGTAACCCCTACTACGAGCACCCCAGTGCAAGGCAACATGATCCGCAGCAAAACCCACTGGACGTAGGGTCGTTCATGCCCGAACCAGTATACATCCTTGTGTCCGCTTTGCACAGCCATCAGGGTCCAGACGCGCAGATACAAATTCACTAGTCGCTCTGTTTAGACACCCGGTCCTCTAGACACCGACACAAAGTGACATGATTTTGTTAGAAGACAGAGTACTTTGTATTTGCATCAATTGATATCCATAGTTTTTCTCCCTCTACATGGCGCCTCCATCTGTCTTTAATATGTATTTAGTTGAAGACTTGGCTTAAATTATAGTGTTCCTTATTGCATCCCATGTCTTACGATATTATAAATCAGGGTTTTGAATTTCAGTTTTCTTTAATCTTATTAATTGCTACAGTTTTCTATTCTCAAGTTAAATGAAACTCTTGTTCTTATTTTTACCTTTATTCAAAAAAAAATTTATATTTTATTAAAAATAATGGTTTTAGGTTGTAGACTATAGTCTTAATTACTATGATGGCATAAACATTAATTTTGGTACTAGGCCACAGTGCTCAAGGAGTCAAGGTAAGCAATAGAGCTTGAAATAAGATCTAAGAGGGACCAACAATACTAACCTCAAGAGAATAATTAAGACTAATAATTGGTGTTTATTTACTCCCAGAAATGTCAAAGATCATGGAGGTCATAGATACCTTATGGGTAAAGGAATCACTGTGTTGCTCCAAATGATGTTTATTGTTTAAATGTACACTTTATGGGATGTTTTATTTTATCTTCAGTGGTAACAGATGTGATAATTTGGATGCAAATTTATGGGATTATAATTAGATTATCTATCATAATGGCATGGTGCATCATTGATGCAAATTTAGGGTCTTATATTGCATAATGGCATAATAGAATATGTTGGTAACTTAAATGTGGATTTAGATGGTTACTTTATATTATTTTCATAATGGCAAAGATAGGTATATTTTTGGAAAACATAATATATCTAATGGAAATGTCTAGGTTCTATCATTTTTTAGTGCATCTCATGTAGATTAACATGGAGAGTTTGTTGGTGACATTTAATTAACAATATCAAGATAAGGTCACATAATTTTTGCTATATGTTTTTAAACATCGCCATAGTACATCGATATGGTTAACACACTTTTATTAGGAAAATAAAATACGAGTGGTGCTCAAATCAAGGGATTTCAATTCCTAGTTACCAACAGCATTCCAACAAACTGAATAAACTTGCACCTGAACCCACTCTGACCCCAATAAGTGGACGTAAACAAAGACCTTTTGTCCAAAGTGCCATTTTGTCAGGTTTACATAGCTGAAATGCACTAAAATGCCATTTTGTGGCCAAAACTTCGGTAGGTATATATAAATATATTATTGTACTAGGGTTATACCCGTGCGTTGCAACGGAAATTTTTTTGACATGATAATTCAAGTTTATTAGTGTCACGGAACCGTCCAAATTATAAGAGCACAAGTATAAAAACAATCACTGAAGTGATCAAATTCTCACACTTGAGCCCATATAACTCCGGTAGTCCAATGAAATCACGAGGGATTTCAAACCAACCAACATACAAGCCAAGATCATAGTGATTCAACATAACAAGTCACATGCTACATCTATTTCATAAGTAATTCAATATACATCGGAGTTCAACATAGTTATTACAACATAAGTTCAAAAGTAGCGGAAGCAAAGTCGTTTGAAACTAACAACACCCTGATTTCAAATACATACCAGTACTAGGGTCGACTTCCAACAAAAGCACTAAAGATAAGATAACTCAGAAGGATCGTGCCCATGATCACACTCTGCCACTACGGCAGGAGCCAGCCAGTTTTTGCAATAGTCATGATACATCACAACTTACAACAAGTGGGAATAAACCCTGAGTACGAGAAGGTACTCAGCTAGACTTACCCGTCATAAACCAGAAATAAAGTGACACCAAGGATCATGCAAGGCTGATATAGAGTGGGCTAGCTTGACAACATTTTGCATAAAAGCTTAATATAGATAAGTAATCATTAATGCTTAAGCATCAAGTTAATACTCATTAACCCATCATCTATATTAGCACATGTACTAGAGCACTCACTTGATTAGGAGCAAACAATATTAACCATAATAGGTATAAATTGAGGTAACATTATCATCCAATTAACCATCTGTTCAATTAAGTGAATCTACGTTACCGCTGCTCAAGTCAAGTGCTCACTAATCGGGAGCGACGACGATTCGAATCGAATTCCTATCTAGCTGTAGGGGCATTTCTAACACTCACCGAGATACGCCTGGCGAGGGCTGCTCAGGTCACCTTTGGTACAATTCAGGAGTCATGGGTTCGACTGATGCCGCATCCCCAAGGGCAACACTCTGCCAGGTGATAGGGACTCTAACCCCCCTATGTCTTACGCCAATATCTCCAAGCACATCCTTACTTCCTCCAAGATGCGACTTACCCTTCGATTTCCGGCCTGAACTGTATTACTCGGCTTCACGGTCGGAACGGCTTATCCGGCCAACTAAGTGTTAGACTGTGTTCAACATGACTCAAGGACGTACAGCGAATCGGTCCTTAAACGACTCAGACAGGGTTAGATCCACACCCAAGACCTCCATGTCTTATTGCTTCACTATCGTCATCCCGTCCGGTCTCCTTTCATATTATTAGCACATGGTTCTTTTCCACAATAGCAAATATAGCCAACCGTGCCATATATGAATATCCCTACATCTCGCAGGTGACAGAAAATCACTTAACTTCTACCGCTTAAAGCAAGGCTAAGCATCTACTCGATCCTGAGCTAATAGGATTTAGGTTCATATATCTGGACAAGAAGTGATATCGATGCAGCAAGGTTTTCACCCAATTCATATACGTAATGCAACAATACATATAACGCATATGTAGTATTAGCTTTGAAAAGTAGAGAGTCTTATAATGCTCCGGGGCTTGCCTGGGATCCGACTCAAGTCAGTGTTTGTTAGATGAACTCCCTAGGCGAGCTTTCCTCCAATCTAGCACTTGTCTGCTCCTTCCATCTCCGAGATAGGTCCACCAACAACATCTTTTGGTTAGCTCCACATTATGTCCTTCACGTGTTTCCGCTAGCGTACCTAAATGAGGTGCAACAATGCATATGTATGAATGCATAGAAGTGCAATACACAAAGTAATCATGCAAGCATACCAAAGTTCACATAAACACCTAGAGCTAGTTAACTTAATCCTCACTAAGGCATAACATAGAAGAGGGCAAGCACATCAATCAAGACACAAGTCTCATAAGATCACAGGGTACCAACCCAAGTACCATCAAAGATATGAGTCACCCTTCAACATATAAGCATGGCAAAGTAAATCAAAGCACTAAAACTAGAATCTGCCACTTTCTGGACATCAGAACAGCAGCTGAGTAATTTAATCATAACTGGAGATCTACAAATCCAAATGACTTGAAAGAAGAGACATTCTGGAAAGCTTATGAAATTTTCTACAATTCATTTAATATCACCTAATTCCCAAGTTTACTAGGTCAAAAAGATTAAACTACAGAATCTGGTCTGCTCCAAACAGAGAGCAACCAAATTTGGGACCTGACTTTAAACATCTATAACTCAAAAACTTCTTGGACAAATACCACCAAATTTTAACACAAGTTATATACATGAATTATATACAACTTTGCTATAGACAAAATGCTCAGAAAACATCATTAACATGGGGTAATCTACATTGCCCCCAGAACTGTCCCAAAACTAATAATCGCAATAAATAATTATTAACATATGTTGCAAATATATAATTGGATAAAACTAACTTTACCAACATGTCACACATGAATAATGAACACCAGAAAACATAGTTTCCATTTCTAAATAAATTCTTTTAATGTATTTTCTTAATTTATTTAGACAATTAGGTGGAATTATGAACACATATCAAAAGTGCACAATAAATTCTACCAAAATTACAATGACCTACATATCATCACAATAGTCTATTGTACAAATTTTAAGTCAATTGCATGAGTATAACATCCTCTATGGAAAGGACAATTTGATTAAGCAAATTAACCCTAGAGAGCCAGATAAACCCAAATCTCACTCATCCAGAATCCAATGCTTATGATATTTTAACCACAGTTCACACATATCATGAGTAGACTACCATAAAAATTTCACCTCAATTTGAACACCACAACTCAAGATATGAAATTGTCAAGCAAAACAATGTAGATTCACTCATTTAGCAAGATTAAATCAAAACCCTAAGAAAACAGTGAACCACTAATAGGTTTAATATTTTTATTAGTTATTAAATTTCATTACAAGACTAACAAAATAAGAACCACTATTTTTTGACTTCTCAAACTCTAAATATGGCTCTGGTCAAATTATAAGCATTTTTAGGAGCACTTTTAAAGTTTAAATAAAGACATCAGAAAACACCTACAAACACCTAATATTTTATGACTCTACTGCATATATCTCTTCTCAAGGTTTCCAAAAAGTCCACATTTGCTATTTTTGGAATTTTCTAGCATGAGATATGAATTTTAGAAGATTTAGCATGAAATCTGGAATTCAAATACAAAAGTAACTACTTAACTCTAGATCTGCTAGGTGCACCCAGTCGTATACCCAGATCTGTCACGAATGAAACTAACATGTGGGACCCATGGTTCAGCCGGGCCCGCTTGTCATATACACAGAGAGATAGAGAGACAGGAGGGACACCGGTCCTCTTCCTCCGGACGTCGGAAAATAGAGGAGGGCGTAGAGGGGTGACCGGTGTCCGTGCTCCGGCCGGAGGAGCGGCGGACCGGCGGCGAACGGTGGCGCTGGAGCATCTCCAGGGCCGTGTGCATCCACATGCAAGGTGGAATCACTGGAGACCTCCCACGGCGTCCTGGCCATGAGCCGCTGCGGCAGGAGATGATGGTGACCTCCGGCGACGGTGGCGAAATCGACGTTTACGTCCTCACCTTCGCTTGGCTCGACTAACCAAGGCACGGACGAGATAGAGGAGATGATGACGAAGCTATGGCTATGGTGGAGCGAGCAGTGCCAAGGCTACGTAGGTGTACAGGGTCGCCGGAGCTCTTGGCGGAGGAGGAGATGGCGTTTTCCGCCTCAAACGTGAGTGGGCGAGAAAGGAAAAAGGAGGGCATGACTCAGGCAGTGCAGGGGGTGCTCCTCTTCTCGATGGGCAGCAGGCAGCGGTGCTAGGACAGCCATGGTGCACAGCGCACACGCGGCGGCAAGGCTCTGAAGCCGATCGGCACTGTAGCTGCTGAATGATTTCGGTTTTTCAGTTCATTAGGGCGACTGACAGTGGTACTTTGAGCCGTCTATCTCCTAATCCAATCAATGGATCAACAATCCAATTGCACTACATGAATCTACTAAGTGAGGTCTACAAATGATCCAATACCGACTTGAGCTAATTCGACATGGATTCGAAACTACAGCATCCCAAACTAGCCTACATCGAAACTGAAAATCACTCTTGGACTTAGAAAAATTTCAGCCATCCAAAAACTATGTTTCCCACCATGTGGGACACATTTGAGCATGTTCTGATCATTTTCATGACTTGGCACCTTTACAACTTTTGCTCCTTATAAAATTTCCTACAACTTTGCTAAAGGTTGCACTGCCATGCAAGATCTCTAGCTAGAACTTTTTAAAAGGTCAAACAAAAGAGGTCTAGATTGAGCTATAAGTCAAACTATCAATTAGAGACCTAATTTGACAATTTTGTCGACATGAACACTGTTCCATTAAGTGTCTTAAGTGTAGTTAAGGTGTTTTAGAGGCTAAACATATATACCATGTCTAGGTTGCACAAGAATATAGGCCTCACATGCATTGAAACATAGAAGTTACTATCATTGTAGTGCTTGTTTCAAAGCCATGTTTCAATTGTTTCATTGTTTTGTTGCAAGGTACAAGTTACCAATGTTTCCCTAAGTTGTTCCACATGTTGCAAAGGTTTGTTGCACATGTTGCACTTGTACGTTGCATGAGCTCTAGTTCACATCGAATGAAAGACATGTTTCCCTGTTTCATAAGCATGTTTCAGTTATAATCCGAACAAGCATATAACTTATAACGTATCAAAAAAAAAGCATATAACTTATCATTTCATGTGACTTTTTGATTCCAAACTCTGTGAAACTTTTCTAGGGGTCACTATAGATAGAGAGTGATGTGAGACACATGAAAGAAGTGACATCAACACTCACTTGCATTACCAAGCATGAGCATCTAACATACACACGTTGAAACATAATTAACAAGAGTATGTTGTATATGTTTCAAAGAGATGTTGCAAATGTTTCAAAGCACATTCCATATAGGCATGTTTCACATGTTGCACTAGTGCATCACATATGTTCCATGCTCATATATGAACAAATGAGGCTTAGGCTCATGCAATGCAAGTGTCCAAAAAGCAAGCCTAACACCTAGGGTGTTACAATTAGCGCGTATTATGTTATTACAAAAAATCAATAGTTTGAGCGTTATGTTTGTAATATTTCGTCTATAGCCATCAATATTATATATGTTTTCACGGAGCATTAACAATTAATTCAAGCTTAATCATAAGTTGGCCTTCACACGTGCACCGGGTAGAACTAATCTGCCACCATCCCCGTCAAATCCGCCCTGCTTGTGCCGACATTGACATAACCACCAAAACATAGCTATTGTATAAAGATTACATGCTCAAGTTTAGTAAATTAATTGCTACAAAAAACAAGATTTAATTACAAGGAAGCATGTGATGCAAAGATAGATCACTATTTTTGTAAACACATGGCCATATTAAGTATTTAGAAGGCATAACAACATCATACAAAGGTAGTGGAACCCCACTTTCCATTTTTACACATTTTTATTATTTACAAAGCATTTAATAAGCATAAACCAAGTTAAATAAAGAACTCAATCATAATGCATCCAAAGAACTTGAAACTTTTACTACAGATCAAACATGCAGTGAGTAGCCAACCCCAAAAATTTCATAGCATTTAGACAACTCAAACTGCAGTTATGAATTAAACACTAAAAATCATAGATTTAATTCTACAGCAAAAACATTAAACTAAGGCAACGCCATATTATATATCTACATAGAACTACTCAAGAGGAGTTTCACACAACTTGATTTTTTATTTTATGATTTATCGGTGATTTTGTATGCATTTTAGAAGTTCAGCCGATTTTTCTGCATAAAGAAAAAGATTAAACCATATAGGAAAGAATGCGAAGGGAACCCTCTTTACAATAATTAACCCACGGACCTGTGGTACTGTTCAGAACGTCATGGATTTTTCATCTGGAACCCTGGGAAAAGTTTCTAATTCTTTTTCCTCCTTCAACCTACGAATGCAGAGCAAGAGGAACGGGCGCTGGACGGCCCGATTTCGGCCGGTTGGCAGCCGGCGACTGCGGAGGGAGGGCGCTGGGGCCTGGCAGCGGCAGCCCGTGTCCGTGGCTGGTGGCAGCTCGCCCCGTACTGGCTGGCGGCGGCCTGGTCACGACGGCCGGCGCGCGAGCAGGGCAGCGGCCCGGTGCGGCGGCGCTCCGGCGACGGGCCCGGTCGGAGAGGGGGCAGGGGAGGTGCGGCGAGGTACAGGGAAGACGGAAATGAGATCCTCTGCAGTCGGCCTCCACGACTGCTCCCGGCAGTCGCTCCATCCTCGCTATCCCTCCATCGTCGAAGCGCCCAGGGAATCAGACTCGCACCAGGTGATAGAAACACCGGCCCAGCGGCCCATCTAAGCCCACAAGAGCAGTAAACAGCGCTAGAGCACGCCTCCAATACACCGCGCCGCCGCTGCCCTGCTTGTTCCGCTCAAACGAGTTGGCCGCGCCGACGCCGTCGCCGCCGCCGCCGCCGCTCCCTGCGCGGGCTGTTCCTGATCTGTCAAACTATGCGAGCGAAGACTGCACATCAAGGTCACCTAGGGGCGTCACAAGGTGCCGGATCTAGTCCCTGCGTTGCGGCCGCCGCCACCGCCGTCGCCGCCACTCCCTGCGCCGCCGGTTGCCAGTTTCTCATACTACGCGAGCGAGAACAGCACAGAAAGTCAGCAAGGGCCAGTCGCAAGGCGCTGCCTGCTCTCTCACCATGGTTAATAACTTCGCCCGGCAGTCGGCTGTATGACATTGCCAGGTCATATAAAGCTAATACTGTAGCCAGCTGATATAATAGGTCAACGATTAGCCGGCTGTTAGGTTGGTTCAAATACAGAGTAAGCATTTAATGTTTGCGTGGCATACACGATCCAATGTGGTATAGCGTACCCTGTGCCCTTTCAAGCGCAGCAGTCGGAGGCCAGGATGGGCGCACGGGATCAGGAAGGAGCACCGATCAACGAGCAAGCGCCGAGTTATCGCTAGCACCGGGCTAAGAGCTTGTATCTCGTAAATCGTGATTCAGCTAGGCGATTCATGAACCACTCGCTCCATTCTCTCTTCTCTTCTCACTGCTCCACCTAGGATTTCGATGACGTGTAACCTGTTGTAGCCTGCTGAGTAAGCCTTATTATACTTGCTTTGCTCTTAGGGGCGGCGCTGCTGCGGGCTACTACATGCCAGGGGCAACCGATGTAGCTTCAAAAGTTCAGCTTACACAATCTAAGTTGAATTAGTCCGTAAATTAAGATTGTGGTTCAACCCAATAGTGTGAGGACTTAATACCTATCGATTTGAGAGTCTGATTATTGTATGAATTCAAGAGATCTGTGTAAACTCTAAATGGTAAATAAAGAGATGCTTGGGTATAACAAAAGTGTCAATTTTTTGGTATGTGCGAATGGGATCCAAAAGAGATGCATTGATACACTCTGATAAGTAAACTCTGAATGGAAACATAATTTATTGATATATGAATCATCACATGTATTGTTCATGTGGCAAGAAGCATACAGACTTGCAAAAGAAATGAATCATCACATTGTCTTTCTTGTCCATGCTGCACATATCTAAAAGGTCATCATTAACTTTAATGGAGTTTTGTCTACGTATCTAGTTAAAATTCCATTGAGTTTGCCTGTTACACATTCTTGTACTCTTATGACGCCAAAGGATGCTAGGCCAGTTGGTTAGCAGTTCCAGAGGCACCCCTCAGGTAATGAGTTTGAACTTTCATGGGAGCGAATTTCAGGCTGAGGGTAAAAAAAATCTCCTCGCTCGTCCCAGACCAAAGCACAGGTTAAGAGACGACTTTCTCACGGTGTATGGATGGGGCAGGAGTCGGGGATTTTCTCGATCTGTATGAAAAGACCTTCTTAAGCCGGAATAGCCGGAGCTGTCTAGCCACCGCGGATCGAATTTTTTTAACTCTTATGACACATGCCTTTTGATAATAACTATTCAGGGGTTAGAACAGCTTCGGCCTGGGTTTCTCCGGCACAAATCTTATATGCACCCGGCCCAATCATTACAACACAATCTCCGGTTTCTAAAACTTTCAAGGATAAATTCAGTATTGGCTGGAGAAACAAAAAGAAAAATACACTTTGACGATAACTTTTGCCCTTTCCTTGAGATGACTGTAACTTTGGATCTTTCCTTGTTAACACTTATGAATGCCAAGGATTTTTCTTTATCATATTCTAGGACACAAATCAAATCTAAACACTGAAAAATCTGAGTAGAGAGGAAGATCTAGAAATGCAGAGCATCGTATCAATGACAACTGAGCATGAGCAGTCGAGCAGTAGATGATCGCCACCTCAGCCCTTATGGCCAAAGATGGCAACGGGCAGAAAAAACCCGTGTACCCGCGGGCACCCGACCCGGTGGGCGCGCATACGGGCGCAAACTTGTGCCCGCGGGCACGGGTGCGGGTACAAAGTTGTGCCCAACGGGCAAAGGTTGACGGGTAAAAAAGTAGCATGCCCGCACCCGCTAACCCGCCAAACCCGCACTGACATGTGGGGCCACTGCACAAGAGGTATATATTCTTTCGATTCTAGGTTTCCTTCATCCCAGCCCCACTCGGACACTTCCACCTGCGGCCGCCGTCACCCACTCGACCCCGCGTCCCCGCCTCCCCAATTCGCGGTCGCGCCCGTGGCCGTCGACTCCGTCCTTCAGTTTCCTCTCCTATACTCTGCAGCTCTGCTCCCCCCTTCTTCTCCTTCCCTCCCCTGGTCTAGTGCTCCTCGAATCCCTGCAAGTCTGCAACACCAACGTCTCCCTCTCTCTCTATTCTTCTTGCAGCAGCGATTTCTTGGTGAATCTGTGCACGCAGGCAAGTGATTTCCCTCGATTCCCCATGCTTTTACCTTTATGTTGTTGAAATGAAATCGAATCCCTCACTTTAGCATCTCATTTGTGCAGCCCCCATCTGGATCTGTCTCGTTTCCTTGTTTGAAGGTTAGAAAGCATGATTTTTTTAGCGTGGGATGTCGAATGTTTCTTGCTTGTTCACTTATCCCCTAGATCCCTAAGGTTAAAATCTATTCTTTGGTGTGCAGGACCACATATCCGCTTTCCCTCATTCTTTTTCCCACGATCTGCTCGTTGTCTAGCTTCCAAGTGCTGCTGTTGCTCCTGTTGCCGCATGGGAATTATTTTGTGATGATTATTTACTTTCTTATTTGCTGAGTCTTTGGACATTATGCTATGATGAATTACATTTTCCCTATAAATGAAGTGTGCTTACGCATGTAAAGATGCCAAATTTGAGTTCAAGCATTACCTGTAATTTTAATTTAGCTTCTGATGTAATTGACGTCTTCAGGCTGGCGGGTATGCGGGCATGCCCACGGGTAAAAAAATGCCCGCGGATAGCGGGCACGGGCGCATAGTGCTGCCCGTGGTGGGTGGCGGGCGCGGGTGCGGGCCAGATATTATTCTTGCGGGTGCGGGTTTGTGATTCAAGTATCCGCGCGGATTTTACCCGTTGCCATCTTTACTTATGGCTACAACCCTCGTGCCAAAACGAGTAGCGGCTGCGCCAACACAGGGAGGGGTCACGCCAAAAAAGATAAATGCCGCTGCTTCGCTTTTTACGCCTTAACAGGCCTTGTTGTTGGGCTGATCACAACGTGTGGAGGTGGAGTGCCTGTGCTCAGCTGCTTCGTTGGATGACAGGGAACAGCAGGGATGAACCAACTGCAGGAAGTAGTTGTGGAGGGCGACTGCAGAGGATCTCATTCTGGGAAGACGGTGGTGCAGTCGGCCATATCCCTATTTGGAGAGGTGTCTGAAGTCCGATCTAACAAGTACGAGCCCGCACACGAAGGCTGGGCGTGGATGGGTACTGTTTTGAGGATTTTATTTTTAACAGAAGACCTGGACATTTGCAGCTTTTTAGTTGTATATAAGATTACAACCACATTTTCTTTGAAGAGACAACAAAAGGTGACATGGTACCTTTGGTGTGTAAAAAAAGAGTTGCCATATTTTAGGCAACCATCTTAGACAACCAACTGATAATATAATTAGAAGGGTAATTTATATTTTTTGTATAGTTAAATAATGACAAAATTATATGTTGTCTGAATAATAATAAAAAATCAGGCACCTGAAATATATGAGAAGTGGATAAAAAATGCTTCTTTCTGCTAGCTGTATACAAAGTGTATTAGTTTATATAGTTCACATAACATGATTTTCAGTCAACAAGATCCCAAATATAAGCTACCTAGGACATCGACACTCTACGAGAATATATTAGCCTTGTTCGTTGTACCTAAAAAGCTCTGCTGCTGCTGCTGCCATAAGCCGCTGCTAGTAAGTGTTTGCCGGGGAGAGCTGTAGCATCTCCAACAATTTAGAAAAAATCACTCGGTAAATCTTGAGTTTTAGCAAGTTGCTAATTTATTTGGTAAGTGAAAAAAAGACCTCTCTCTAACAACTCCTTAAAACTCACTTGCCAAAATGAAGAAGCCCGCTAACGAACGAAGAGGCCCGCTAAACAAACGAAGAGCCCCGCTAAGCAAACGAAGAGCCCCGCTAAGCGAACGAAGAGCCCCGCTAGCGAACGAAGAGCCCTGTTAACTTTTCTCGTCACAATGGCGGCCCGCGCTCGTCGCCGGCGCCTCACCGGCGGCCACGGCACCTCCTCCCTGCGCCGGCGAGGAACAGCAGCACTGGCGGCGGTCCTCCTCGCTCCGGCCAGCCCCGCCCCTCGGTCCAGCCCCGAGGCCGTCCCAGAGCGTCGCCGAGGCCCTGAGATCGGAATAGCAAGTGCTTTCCGCGCGCGTAGTCTTCCACGCGCGAGGCCGGTGAATAGCAAGTTGGTTTAAGGAGTTGTTGGAGAAGGAATTTTGTGTTTTTGCCAAAGTTATAAGAATAGCAATATGTTTTAAGGAGTTGTTAGAGATGCTCTAACACAGCTGTGCCAAACAAAAATAGTTAGATATAGTATTATGTTGCGTCTCGGCAGCGTCTCGGATGTTCTGTTACAAAGAACTGTGCGAGGCGACAAGTGGATTTAAGAAGCTCGGTGGGTATTTCTACCGACACTACTGCAGACTGCGGGTTTGCCGAGCGCCTGAGACGCTCGGCAAAGGCCGAATTGCGCTCGGCAAAGGCTTTGCCGAGCGCAACGCTCGGCAAAGGGCTCCCGGCAACGAAATGCTCGGCAATTGCCGAGCATCTTTTATCGGGCGCTCGGCAAAGCCTTTGCCGAGCGCCTAGGCGGCACTCGGCAAAGAAAAGCGGCGGTCACGGCGTGACGTTTTCTTTGCCGAGCGCCTCCAGTAAGGCGCTCGGCAAAGAGCAAACTAATTTTTTTTAAAAAAAATTTCTTTGCCTAGCGCCTCCAGCCTGGCGCTCGGCAAAGAGCAAACTAATTTTTTTTAAAAAAAATTCTTTGCCTAGCGCCTCCAGCCTGGCGCTCGACAAAGAGCAAACTAATTTTTTTTAAAAAAAATCTTTGCCTAGCGCCTCTAGCCTGGCGCTCGGCAAAGAGCAAACTATTTTTTTTAAAAAAAATCTTTGCCTAGCGCCTCTAGCCTGGCGCTCGGCAAAGAGCAAACTAATTTTTTTTTAAAAAAAATTCTTTGTCTAGCGTCTCCAGCCTGGCGCTCGGCAAAGAGCAAACTAATTTTTTAAAAAAAAACTAGTTGAGTGCCCATGCGTTGCTACGGATGAATATAGTTGAATCCTATAACACACAACCACCATTGAATTGGACCAATAATAAGAATCAATCAATTTTGAATAAAATTTATGGAGACCAGGACAACGAAGAACTAAAAGAAAAACGACGATAGTCTTGGAACATTTAGATGTGGACCAGTTCATGTTCCCCTGGCCCTTTTATCCTGTTGCCTAACCAAAGCCCAAATAAATCAATTCTTAAGAACTGGAATACAAGCCATAGACATTAGGAAACAAATCACACTATGCTCACCTATCCATTTAGAGGTAATAATAAGCCCTTGTCGTACTCTGTTTGTACGCCCTGTCAAGGTGCCAACCTGCATATAGAGACGAGGAACATGGTCAATCCAAAGAAACATATTAGTTTTTCTTTTACTTTTTCTTACCAGTTTTCTTTGCAACGAAAACATCACCCAAGACGACAAGTCGACAACAATAAATAGGTTTTGTAGATCATGACAATGACATGTACATACTTGTTATCCTAATCACAGTAGGTATGTCTAGGACTAATTTTGCGGAGGGTATAATCACTTGACTAATTTCCCAAACAATATATTTCATTCAAAATATATCAATCTAAAAATGCTGAAAACATAAATTTTCTTGCAGATTCTTCTAATATCCACTTTCTATTCTAAAATTCTCTCAATTTCATTTTTTCTGCAAAACAATATCAAAATTCAAATATTCACATGTTCGAGTAAAATCAAAAGAACACATATCATTTGTCCAAAAAAAAGACAGGACCAACTTTTCATGGCCATATAACGGAACCTTAATCTCAAGATATGAGGCATTAAATGGAACCATGTGGCGAAAAATTATAAGTCTAATTTGCTTTCATGATAATTTTACAGCTCACTGCAAAATGTTCATAAATTTGTTTTCATGATAATTGTACAGCTCACTGCAAATTAATGAGATTTTTTTCAAAACATCCAAAAAAAATGTATGGGTCAGGACAACGATGAATAGCATTAACAATGTAGCGTGTGACAGTTTCATCTACTGGTGAACTGTTAATTTCACCAATACTGAACAAAGCTTAACTCGACTGGAATGAACCCAAACATGAACCATCCTTTTAGACTGAGCTCTGATCCTCTTTTTTCTATAAAAAAATGCTAATGGAAACTTTAAAAATAGCATGAGCCAATTCAAGAGTAGAGTATGCTGGGATTGTAGATAACCTCATCACGCCATATCCAATTTCCGAATATAAGAACATGAGAGCAGCAATTGCAAAATATAACTCTACTCTTCAAGAACAACTCCTAGACTCAGTAACAAGTGAAATACCTCGTTGGAACTGAAGATCTCAAAGTGATTTTAAATGAAGCAAGAAAAGTCTTGTTTAATTAAAGCAAACTTTAAACCAGGTTCTGAAATATAACTTGCAGATCAATTAATTTGTACCAAATCTAAATTATATATACCTATAGCAATGGGAGCAGGTTTCTAATATCTGACTTCTAATAATACCATGATGGCACCAAATCTGGAGAGCGGAAGATCCACATATAACCATTACTTGTGTAAATCATACCGAAGTATGCCCAATGTACTTAATTAGATAGACAATTTATAGGTACTTCCATAACCTTGTATTAAAATTAGATATGTCAGCTAGCTTAACTCGAATTCAGACACATTAATTTTAGCCATTTGCACTGAATCATTGAATAGAGTAGAATCAGATTAACTACATTAGAATTAGTTGACATGTCTAACTCGTTATCTAGCACACATGATCTGTGTAAGTGTGAGCCACAATTTCTTAACTAAACACGAAAACAAGTATAAGAATGTAACAAATCTGAAGAAGCAATGATACACGAAGAAATTAGTTCTGTATTCAGTGTAAAAAAGGTGTCATCACAAGGTGCTGTAGGAATTATACAGAATAAATGATTATGCATCAGATGACAGCACTTTACACCATTCTTCTGATAGCACTATGTTCAAGGGAAAATGTTAACTGTTTCAGTTTACTTACCATTCTTCTGATAGTGTTAAGTTCAAGGGAAAATATTAACTGTTTGCTATTTATTTTGCTTCCTAATACCCAATTTAATCTAGGCTGCTTATAACTATTGGTATTAAATGAATTCCCATTTTGTCATCCTAACCTCAGTAAAACTGAATTTAAATGAATTCCCATTTCTAGCCGGTTCATCTTTGCTACCAAGGGTTATAGCGCTATACTGAAACATTGTGATTAGGTGTCAAGTGCAGGAGATGTATGCTTTTCCATGTGCGGCCTTTCTTTGTATGCTTCGGTGTTTTCCCTATATGGCCATGCAAGCACGCAAGTAATACAAAAAAGATAAATATAATGAAGAGTACAGAGTATAAATTTTGACAATTACCAAGGAGGTGAGAGCACTTTTTACCAGATGAATCCCAGGTCTTTTCCACCATTTTCTGCATCATGTAAGGCCATTTCTTGCCTGATGTTTATGAAGGCATATAATCTCCACCTCAGCCTTGCAATCGGGCAATATTTATGAGCTCCAGCACTTACCCTGCAAAATGGTGGACAAAGGCATGTCAGTGTACCCATGAAAACATTGATGTTGTTTCAGACATTTTACTCAGGACATACACAATCAAACAGTTCGTCATAGGGTGGGTGATCAAGGAAACCAACGCTCTCAGTAGGCAACAAGTGTTCAGACCTGCTAAGCAGCCAGGAAAAATATCACTGAGCTTTGGTGCCTTTTCTTGACCATCGACGATCTTCATGCTTGCGGTGGCCGACATGTCCATCCCCGGGTCTGACCAAGGCCTTGGTAGATCTTCCGGGTCTATGGTCATGAATGTCGGGAGGAGTTGCATGCTTTATTGGCCCGTTGACCGCCTCACAGTCAGGAAGAGAGGAAGTTATGACGGTCAGGACTCCATTATTGGGAAAACAGCGAAGAAGAAGGTTATGACGGGATCCACATCCCTGCTCACCAATGCCCTTGATGTGAGGAGCTCCAATCATCACCTCCGGGGAAGATCTCACAGCGGCATAGCTCACCCACACCCACGGCGGCACGAAATAGGGCAGGTGGGGCAGGCAACGCAACGGCTGTGCGAGTTGGTGCTGGCACACTGGCATGTTGCTGGGGCGGCGTGCGGGGACGCGATTGGGGCAGCGCCGCAGGAGGCGGACGGGGTGGGGGACGCGGACCCACAGGGCGAAGGTGAGGAGCAGCGGCGCCGCGGCGCAGTGGCGGCAAACCGCGGGGATGGGATGGCCGGAGGGCCTCTGCGATGGCGGCGGCGTAGAGGTCGGAGAGAAGCTTGGCCATCTTAATGTATGTTCCGGATTGGGATTGAAGTTGGAGGAGGATGGCGCAGCAAGCGAGACGTGGGATGAACTGAAGCCAACGCCGGACGGGGAGGAGGGTTCGGACGTGCACGTACGAGCGGTTGTGATTTTTTTCATTCGCGCATGGGGACTGGGGAGGTGAGGGCGGGCGTCGGAGAGAACCAGTCGTGCCTTTGCCGAGCGCCAGATCGCGGGCGCTCGGCAAAGAATTTTTCGTTTTTTTATTTATTTTTTTGAATTTGTTTTTTTTTATTTGTTTAATTGTTGTATACTACTTTGCCGAGCGTCAGATCGGGGACGCTCGACAAAGACTTTTTCGTTTTTTTTTAATTTGTTTTTTATTTGTTTAATTGTTGTACACTACTTTGCCGAGCGCCAGATCGGGGACGCTCGGCAAAGACTTTCATTTTTTTTTTGAATTTGTTTTTTGAATTTATTTTTTTTATTTGTTTAATTGTTGTACACTACTTTGCCGAGCACCAGATCGGGGGCGCTCGGCAAAGACTTTTTGTTTTTTTTTTAATTTGTTTTTTTAAATTTGTTTTTTGTTTGTTTTATTGCTGAACAATACTTTGCCGAGCGCTAGATAGGGGGGCGCTCGGCAAAGGCTTTTAAATAATGTGTAATGCATGACAAAAAAGTTTGAAAGAAAAAACAAAAAAAAAAAGAAAATTCTTTGCCGAGCGCCAAAGGTCAGCGCTCGGCAAAGAATTTTCTTTTTTTTTTGTTTTTTCTTTCAAACTTTTTTGTCATGCATTACACATTATTTAAAAGTATATATTAAGTTTTGGTACTTTTTTAAATCTTTTTACTATATATCGTTAGTTTATTTGATTTAATTGAATTTCTCCGATAAACGCATATTTGAACTGTAGGTGCATTGAATCTCTAAATTGGACGGTTCGAAAATTGATATTCACGTTACTTAGCGTATGTTAAGGCCGTATCCAGGAGCACGCATGAAATATCGAACATCTCGCGCACGGAACACGGCGACCAAGTTGCGCGTGAAGTGCTATTAAATTATAAAAAATACAAACAAAGTCCGAAAATCGCGAAACTTAGTGAAACATCTTTGGAGCACATGTGGAGGCTATGGTCAAAATTTGGTAACGTTTCGTGCACGTTGTCACGTAAGTTAGTTAGAAACCTAGACATCTCACATGTGATAACTAATGAGATTTTTTTCAAAACATCCAAAAAAAAATGTGGAAGCTATGGTCAAATTAATGAGATTTTTTTCAAAACATCCAAAAAAATGTATGGGTCAGGACAACGATGAACAGCATTAACAATGTAGCGTGTGACAGTTTCATCTACTGGTGAACTGTTAATTTCACCAATACTGAACAAAGCTTAACTCGACTGGAATGAACCCAAACATGAACCATCCTTTTAGACTGAGCTCTGATCCTCTTTTTTCTATAAAAAATGCTAATGGAAACTTTAAAAATAGCATGAGCCTATTCAAGAATCGAGTATGCTGGGATTGTAGATAACCTCATCACGCCATATCCAATTTCCGAATATAAGAACATGAGAGCAGCAATTGCAAAATATAACTCTACTCTTCAAGAACAACTCCTAGACTCAGTAACAAGTGAAATACCTCGTTGGAACTGAAGATCTCAAAGTGATTTTAAATGAAGCAAGAAAAGTCTTGTTTAAAATTAGATATGTCAGCTAGCTTAACTCGAATTCAGACACATTAATTTTAGCCATTTGCACTGAATCATTGAATAGAGTAGAATCAGATTAACTACATTAGAATTAGTTGACATGTCTAACTCGTTATCTAGCACACATGATCTGTGTAAGTGTGAGCCACAATTTCTTAACTAAACACGAAAACAAGTATAAGAATGTAACAAATCTGAAGAAGCAATGATACACGAAGAAATTAGTTCTGTATTCAGTGTAAAAAAGGTGTCATCACAAGGTGCTGTAGGAATTATACAGAATAAATAATTATGCATCAGATGACAGCACTTACACCATTCTTCTGATAGCACTATGTTCAAGGGAAAATGTTAACTGTTTCAGTTTACTTACCATTCTTCTGATAGTGTTAAGTTCAAGGGAAAATATTAACTGTTTGCTATTTATTTTGCTTCCTAATATCCCAATTTAATCTAGGCTGCTTATAACTATTGGTATTAAATGAATTCCCATTTTGTCATCCTAACCTCAGTAAAACTGAATTTAAATGAATTCCCATTTCTAGCCGGTTCATCTTTGCTACCAAGGGTTATAGCGCTATACTGAAACATTGTGATTAGGTGTCAAGTGCAGGAGATGTATGCTTTTCCATGTGCGGCCTTTCTTTGTATGCTTCGGTGTTTTCCCTATATGGCCATGCAAGCACGCAAGTAATACAAAAAAGATAAATATAATGAAGAGTACAGAGTATAAATTTTGACAATTACCAAGGAGGTGAGAGCATTTTTTACCAGATGAATCCCAGGGTCTTTTCCACCATTTTCTGCATCATGTAAGGCCATTTATTGCCTGATGTTTATAAAGGCATATAATTTCCACCTCAGCCTTGCAATCGGGCAATACTTATGAGCTCCAGCACTTACCCTGCAAAATGGTGGACAAAGGCATGTCAGTGTACCCATGAAAACATTGATGTTGTTTCAGACATTTTACTCAGGACATACACAATCAAACAGTTACTACTAACTACTACCTAAATCAGGCAAAGTTGCTTTCATTTAGAGTTAGTCGTCATAGGGTGGGTGATGAAGAAAACCAACGCTCTCAGTAGGCAACAAGTGTTCAGACCTGCTAAGCAGCCAGGAAAAATATCACTGAGCTTTGGTGCCTTTTCTTGACCATCGACGATCTTCATGCTTGTGGTGGCCGACATGTCCATCCTCGGGTCTGACCAAGGCCTTGGTAGATCTTCTGGGTCTATGGCCATGAACGTCGGGAGGAGTTGCATGCTTTATTGGCCCGTTGACCGCCTCACAGTCAGGAAGAGAGGAAGTTATGACGGTCAGGACTCCATTATTGGGAAAACAGCGAAGAAGAAGGTTATGATGGGATCTACATCCCTGCTCACCAATGCCCTTGATGTGAGGAGCTACAATCATCACCTCCGGGGAAGATCTCGCAGCGGCATAGCTCACCCACACCCACGGCGGCACGGAATAGGGCAGGTGGGGCAGGCAACGCGCCGGCAGTGCGAGTTGGTGCTGGCACACTGGCATGTTGCTGGGGCGGCGTGCGGGGACGCGATTGGGGCAGCGCCGCAGGAGGCGGACGGGGTGGGGGAGGCGGACCCACAGGGCGAAGGTGAGGAGCAACGGCGCCGCGGCGCAGTGGCGGCAAAGCGCGGGGATGGGATGGCCGGAGGGCCTCTGCGATGGCGGCGGCGTAGAGGTCGGAGAGAAGCTTGGCCATCTCAATGTATGTTCCGGATTGGGATTGAAGTTGGGGGAGGATGGCGCAGCAAGCGAGGCGTGGGATGAACTGAAGCCGACGCCGGACGGGGAGGAGGGTTCGGACGTGCGCGTACGAGGTGAGGGTGGGCGCAAAGAATTTTTCGTTTTTTTTTTAATTTGTTTTTTCAAAGTAGTTTTTTTTATTTGTTTAATTGCTGTATACTACTTTGCCAAGCATCAGATCGAGAACGCTCGGCAAAGATTTTTTCGTTTTTTTTTTTGAATTTGTTTTTTTATTTATTTAATTGTTGTACACTAATTTGCCGAGCGCCAGATCGGGGACGCTCGGCAAAGACTTTTTTGTTTGTTTTTTAAATTTGTTTTTTGAATTTGTTTTTTATTTGTTTAATTGTTGTACACTAATTTGCCGAGCGCCAGATCGGGGGCGCTCGTCAAAGACTTTTCGTTTTTTTAATTTGTTTTTTTTAATTTGTTTTTTGTTTGTTTTATTGCTGAATAATACTTTGCCGAGCGCGAGATAGGGGGCGCTCAGCAAAGGCTTTTAAATAATGTGTAATGCATGACAAAAAAGTTTCAAAGAAAAAAACAAAAAAAAAGAAAATTTTTTGCCGAGCGCCAAAGGTCAGCGCTCGGCAAAGAGGTGCCTTTGCCGAGCGCCCTCCGTTAGGCGCTCGGCAAAGGTGGCTCTTCTCTAACCGGTTCCACAATTAGGATTGAGACCCATTAGTTGAGGGGGAGGGAGCTGAGAACCGAAGTAGTCAGGGTGAGGCGCCCCGCCCGATTAAGCAGAGAAGCCCGCCGACCCGAAAGGTATCTATCACAGGAGGAGATGAGCGGCGTGCACTCAGCGACAGATAGCTTGGTGGGCGAGAGGGGGAGGCCCAGATAAGTCTGAGGGAAGGAGGAGACCGTACATCCAAAAACAGCAGCCAAATCTTGGGCGGTCGAGTCAGGGACTCCAACAGGGAGGAAGGTAGTCTTGTGATAGTTGATCGAGAGACCTGTAGCTTCCTCGAACTGCATAAAAATGCGCTTCGTACCAACGACGGCTTCATGGGAGCATTGGAGGAAGATTAAAGTATCATCCGCGTACTGAAGGACAGGGCAGGGGTCATTTGGAATGAGAGGGTGCCTAAGAGCAGTAGCAAAAGTTGGGTGCTGGAGCAAGCGACGCAAGACATCAGCAACAATGATAAAAAGGTAAGGGGAGAGGGGGTCTCCTTGCCTCAAGCCTTTACGGCAGTTAATCCAACGACCAGGGGCGCCATTAAGGAGCACAGAGGTTTTGCCAGTATTTAGGAGGTTGAGGATCCAGGAGCACCATTTGTCAGAGAATCCCCTGTAGTGGAGAATATGCACCAGGCTGTCCCACTGGACAGTATCAAAAGCTTTGTGGAAATCAAGCTTAAGAATAATAGTAGGTGCATTTCTGCTATAGCAACAGTGAAGCAAGTCGGCGGCATAGGCAAAACACTCAGCGATGCAACGACCAAGGACAAAACCAGATTGGTCCCCGCCCACCAGGGAAGGGATGAATGGCTGGAGCCTGTTAGTGAGAACTTTAGAAATGCCTTTGATATTAGTATTCTGCAGAGCAATTGGTCTGAAGTCAGCCGGCCGGCGAGCGTTATCTTTTTTAGGAAGTAAGACTAGATAAGACCGGTTGATTCGCTCGATCTCAGCATTGTTATTGAAGAAAGAGTCGAACAAGGCATAAATATCAGAAGAGGTAACATCCCAAGAGTTTTTGAAGAAAGATGGACCAAAGCCATCCGGCCCAGGGCTAGAGTTGGAATGCATACGGCGAAAGGCACAATCAATCTCAGAGCGGGAAGGGATCATCAAGGCCGGGAAGGGGGAGCGGGTGCTCATGATAAATGTCACGAAGATTGAAATCCCAAGTAGTGCTATGGGGAGTCCCCAGAAGACTGTGATAAAAGGAATGAAGAACAAAGGCTTTCTGATCATGATTGGAGAGCTCACAACCATCATGCTCAATGATTTGAATTTTGTTGTTTCTGAAACGCTGGTTGGCGCAAGCGTGGAAGTATCTGGTATTCTCATCACCTTCAATTGCGTGACGGACCATGCTGCGCTGTTTCCAGAAGGCAAGTTTAGCTTCAGTCACTCTTCCAAGGATGGTAACTATTACAGAGCGCAGCCTAAGCTCGGCTTGGTGAAGAGGACGACGTTCTTCAACATGATCGAGAAGATTAATGACAATCTTGCAATCTGTTTCCTGCTGAGAGATGCGGGGTTTATTTTTCTTCCAAGTTCTAAAAGCAGCATGGGTATTTTTCAGCTTGGCCGCAAGGATGGCAGCGGGGTCATTGCACTGAACAGGGGTGCCCCAAGCATTACAGATGACGTCACGAGAACCAGTGGACTGAATCCAATGGTTTTCGAACCGAAAAATAGTAGATTTGGGAATGGTAGTGGAAATATTGATTTTAAGGGGGACATGATCAGAAGTAGTTCTAGTCAAGGAAGAGAGCATGGAGCTAGGGAGAGCAGCATCCCAAGCAAGATTGATGAAGGCTCGATCAAGGCGCTCAAGAGTGGGAGAAGAGCGACGGTTGGACCAAGTGAACTGTCTATCAAGAAGGGGAAGCTCGATGAGGGACAGCTCATTGATACAGTCATTGAAAGCTTGGGCCTCCGCAATCCTGAAATTGTCATTATTCTTTTCATGGGAGAAACGGATCATGTTGAAGTCGCCGGCAATGATCCAGGGGGTGTCTTGGGGAGGAGCAACCGAAAAGAGCTCGTCCAGGAAAGCCGGACGAAGATCAGGCGTAGAAGGAGCATAGACATTAGTAAGAAGAAAGGAGATGTTGGAGGAGGTCATGGTGAGGTAGACAGAGACAGAATGGGGGGTGGACGAACTGCCAGAGCAGGAGAACGAGTTGAGGGACCAAGCGGTAAGAATGCCATCAGAGCTCCCAGAGGCATAAGCGAGCTCCAAACCATCCAGGCGATGAGGTAAGAAGGAACGGAGTTTGGCACGGGAAATACTAGACAGCTTGGTTTCCTGAAGAAGAACGATGTCCGGGTTCGCAGCAAGGAGTTCAGAGAGGACATCGCCACATTTGACAGAGTCACCCAAACCACGGACATTCCAGCAGATAACCATAAAAGTTCTATTAACCATAGGAATGGTGAACACCACCAACCAACAGACAGAGCCCACAACCACGCGGCACTGTCTGGATTACATTAACAGGAAACTTGGAGGAAACGGGGTACAGACTGATGACCTCTAAAGTCATAGAGCAGACACAAGGAACAAAAGATAGTGTTTCCAGCTTGCTGTCACTAGCAGGGTACAAGTGAAGAGCTAAGAGGGACTTATTACATAGCCTGGGGACTACAAAATTAGAGACATGATGCATCCTGGCGTGGCGATGAGCTTCTGGGTAAGAAGGGATGGTGGAGGCGCAGCCGAAGGAGTTGGCGTGCTCCGGATGAGCAGTGACAGGCTGGGAGATCATGCTTCCCCGGACGGCCCAGCCGTCTCACCAGAAAAGGTTGACAGGTCCTCCTGAGTGGCACCGCAAGCCGCCGCGATCTCGACAAGGGCATCATCATCACCGAGAAGAGAATCAGAGCCAGAAAGGAGATGGGATCGAGAGATAGCAGTGCGAAGACGACAGGACGCACCAGAGTAGTCAAATTTGGCTTGCTGGACACGAGAGGCTTTCGCAGCAGGAGGTTCGTAGGAAGGCTCTTCCTTGGCCATCAGTCTTGTGCTGCGTCGGAGGTTGTGGGCATTGTCAGCAGCACGCTTGCGCCGAGCACGACGCTTGCAGGCCTGGCTCTCATGCACCACGTCAGAGGAGGCGCCGAACACGCTGATAGCAGCCTCATCTGGGCTGGCCCCCGAAGAGGAAGGCTGCAGGGGGGGATCGGGCCCCGACTCGTTGGCATGCACAACATCAGGCACGCCAGCAATGCCATACCAAGGAAGAGCAAGAACCACGGGAGGATCATGGGTGATCCGAGTGGAGGTGCAGGCGTTATTGGCAGTAGCGGCGATCATGGCGGCGGCGGTGGCGGAGCGGAGGCGAGAGGTGGGTTGGGTGCGGATGGAAGCGAAGAAGCTTGAGGAGCGGTCAGTCATGCTAGTTTTCTTGCACTCATAGCTCTTATGACTGGAGCAATGGCAACGAGCACATTTTAAAGGGTCACGGCACTCAGAGACGAGGTGGTCAGAGGCGAGGCATCGAAAACATCTCTTGCGCTGCAGAGAATTAACCAGGAAGGGGGTTACCGAGGGGTGAGTTGGATTATCAGACGGGGAGACGGGTGGGGAGACGGGTGGTGCATTAACGGGAAAGTTAGAGGAGGCACTGTTACGGTGGTGCAGAGGACTTTCATAGGTGGTGCCAGTGGTCAAAAGGTTCTGGGTGAGCTGCATGTCAGAGGGACCGTCTTGCAGGTTGGGCAGGGCAAAGTGGCCCAATCCAACGTCCTTAATGGCAGCCTGGACCCGGCCCGATTCAAAATTTGAAAAGCCCCGCGTCGCCGGAACAGTAGTAGGCAACGTCTCCGGCGGCACATCGCGGCTCGCTGCCATCAAATCGCCATGGATGTGGAAGATTATACCATCAGACGCAAAGACCCCAATCCTCAGAAGGTGCGACTTGACAGAGTTGGAGGCAGCAAAGGAGGAGAAGACGAAGGGGGCTTCCTTCTTGACCTCGAAAGACTCCGGGGGAGCACAGAAGAAGAAGTTTAAGGCAGAAACAACGAAACTGACAGATGCGGAGGAGGCTCCATTCGTCTGAGAGATCCACAGAGGGTGGAGCAGGGAAGATGGAACAAGCGGCCTAACAACCGGACAATAGTAGTTTTCCAGAGCGTAGGTCTGAAAGTGCGTACCCGGTTTGAAGACGTTGCAGTGCTCAGCCGGCAAGGTCCGCGACTCCGCCGTGGACGACGCAGCGGCCGCTCCCAGTTGGTAATGCTTCCACGGGCGGCCATTAAGCCTTTTCTGCAGAGGCCGCGGCGCCATATGCCGCGGGGAGCGCACGCCAGGGCGCTTGGAACGCTCAAGGCATTTCGTCGAACACCCTCCGGGCGCGGCATCAGGCCGGTCCAGAAAACTTGGCGCAGCCTCCTGTGGGCGGAGCTTCTTCGGCGGGTGAAGTGGTGGCGGCTCCCAGAGTGGCGCCACCCTGAGCGTCTTCGTCGGAGGGGGCTGTATTGGCTTCCCCAGCAGCTTACCGGAATGGGCTGCCGAAGGGAAAGGTGGGAGGTGGCTGTGGGGGCAGAGAAGGAGCGGAGACAGGGAACCGAAGGAGAGGAGTTGGAGGGGAGGACGGGGGAGACAGGCCGCAGCCGAGTGCGCCGGCGCCATGGGGGCGGCCGACGGGGCGCGGTCGTCGCCAGGCGGAGATGGGCGGAGATCACCTCTGGCTTTGTGTTTTACCTGGCCTAGTAACGTTATGCTTGATTCGTCTTTCAATGCGAGGCTGAGGGACTGCTTTCGGTAGTCATCGTCCCTCTCCCCCAGGTGGCCTCTGTAGCACATCATCCAAATAGATAATGAAATATAATAGAGAATCTGCTGTGGACTGCTTTCTATTTAGAGAGCCTCTAAAAACAGAAATTTGGATCTAAATTTTACAGAATCTCCAGGAGATGTTCTTAATGCTTAATAATAATGTGTAGTGCTAGCAACACAGTTAAACATATTTAAGAACCAATTTGTGTCGAATTCAGGTACTTGGTGATGTTGTAGCAGGATTTTCTCTTTAACAAACCATGAATATTTAAGGGAAAAAGTCTAGATCACCCCCAACTATGGGGGTGGTCTACTTAACCCCCAAACTATGAAACGGTCTAATTTACCCTCCTGAACTTTCTAAAACCGTTTACTTTACCTCTTGGGGCAGTTTTGGACGGCGGTTTGCTATAGTAACTATGGTTTTGCTATAGTAACCGGCTCTTTAAAAATTTATAGTAAATCACAGAAAATTCGTAAAATGGAAAATCCAATTTTGTTGGACTCCACGTGAGTATATCTACACAATGAATATATAATATGGTATGCTTTAATACAAAGTTTTTGCTGTAGCTTTAAATTTATTGAAAAATCCTAATAAATTTAAAGTTATAGCAAAAAATTTGTACTAAAGCATATCATATTATATATTCATTGTGTAGATCTACTCATGTGGAGTCCAACAAAATTAGATTTTTTATTTTACGATTTTTCTGTGATTTACTATGATTTTTTAAAGATTCAGTTACTGTAGCAAACCATGGTTACTGTAGCAAACCGCCGTCCAAAACTGCCCCATGGGGTAAAGTAGACGGTTTTGGAAAGTTTAGAGGGTAAATTAGACCGTTTCATAGTTTAGAGGGTTAAGTAGACCACCCCCATAGTTAAAGGGTGATATAGACTTTTTTCAATATCTAAGCATCTTGCATGTATGCATCCACATGCCCTTTTGTTTTGCTGTCAGTCTGTCACCACCAAAAAAAACCATCTTGTACGTATACACATGCCTTGGCCTTTAATTAACGAAATTGCTATAGAGCAACCATGTGTTTCTCCTCCTTGTGACACACGAATTTGTGGCCTTCGGATTTGGCATGTGTCGCTGCCTGTCATCCGATCTCTCCCCCGGCTGTTCTTCTGTGCGTGTCTCTGTCTTTTGGGTTCACATGTTGGAGCTGTTGTTCCCCATCAGGTTCCTTAAAACCCACCGCACATTGCTGCTCTCTCCGCGCTTCACGGCCGAGCAGTGCCTCCGCGTGTGGATACGCGTCTTTGGACGTTTGTTATAAAAATCTCCGCGTGTGGACACGCGTCCTTGGACGTTTGTTATAAAAATCCTCCTATTTTGCCAAAAACAAATCTGCAGTCCAATTCGTCCGTGTAGTACAGTGACCACGTTGCAGTTTATTTCAATTCCCCCCTAATGTAAGTTTTATTTTAATGTGAAGAAGAGAAAAAAGGTAATTCGCCGTTTTCGCAGAAAACCCCCGCAGGAGGTTTTGCGGGATACCCCTCCATCCAGCGGCCTAGCTCAACCCCTCAGCCTCTTTCTTGTTAGAAATAAACCACGATATGTCAATAGCGCTTGATGTATGTGTGTGCAGCGTCAAGTGCTAAGTTTGGTAGGATGTTGTCTACGTCAAGATGGTTAGTTGCATCATCGGAAGGCATAGGTGAGAGCACGGACCAAGCAGCGGCATTCAAGATCAAGTCTCATGCGAGTGGTGGCCTGCAAGTGAGAAGGATCGCCGATGTGCATGCGTAGGTGCGCATGAAGACCCACGCCGGTATGTGTGTTCATGGCTGTGGTGCCACCATGTTGTGTATAAAGCCATCGTGTAGATGGGTGTGAGAATTGAGCCGAGAGAAACAGAGAGAGTGTCAGTGTTGTGTCGCCGCTGCGGTGTTCGGCGCTGCGGCAGGCGTGGGTCACCCGACGAGTCTCCTCTCGTGTTCCAAGTGTCTCGAGTTGTGTTGTATTTCATTAATAATAGCCAAGATACAGACGTACGACGCCGCGGCGTTCGTCGCCGAGTTGTTCCTTATCTATTGTTCACGTTACGATGATCGTTCGGCGATCCTCGATTCCAATAATTGATATCAGAGCCTAGGTTAGGGAGAGGAGAGCCAGCTGAAGATGTCGATGTCGGCACCACGTACGGTCGTGGTGGAGCGTGTCATCGGCGGCATGGTAAAGATCCGAAAGCCTCGTCGTGCGATTTCGTTCGTGTTGGTGGCAGCCAACACAAGGTGGCGATCAACGACGGTGGGGCGCTCAAGCTCCGGACCATGTGGTGGTCTACGGAGGTGCGGAGCACGGCGTGTGTCGTCGGCCACAGATCGGCGTGTGTTGCCGAGAAGAATACGGTGGCGTTCGCGCGGAGATGGGGCATGCAAACGTGGCCACGTCAGGTCGTGAGGCCGTAGTGGCGGCCGTGGCGATGAAGACGATGTCAGTTGCAGCAACTCCGGCAACTGCAAGTCAAGATTAGGGGGAGGCGTTATTTGGCGTCGCGCATGGTGATGTCGTGGTTTAGGCAGAAATTGTTAGAAATAAACCATGATATGTCAATGGCGCTTGATGTATGTGTGTGCAGCGTCAAGTGCTAAGTTTGGTAGGATGTTGTCTAAGTCAAGATGGTTAGCTGCATCATCGGAAGGCAAAGGTGAGAGCACGGACCAAGCAGCGGCATTCAAAATCAAGTCTCGTACAAGTGGTGGCCTGCAAGTGAGAAGGATCGCCGATGTGCATGCGTAGGTGCGCACGAAGACCCGCACCGGTATGTGTGTCCGTGGCTGTGGTGCCACCGTGTGGTGTATAAAGCCATCGTGTAGGTGGGTGTGAGAATTGAGCCGAGAGAAACAGAGAGAGTGTCGGTGTTGTGTCGTCACTGCGGCGTCGGCGCCGTGGCAGGCGTGGGTCATCCGATGAGTCTCCTCTCGTGTTTCAAGTATCTCAAGTTGTGTTATATTTCATTAATAATAGTCAGATAGAGACGTTGGACGCGGCAGCGTTCATCGCCAAGTCATTCGTTGTCTATTGTTCATGTTACGATAGTCGTTCCACGATCCTCGATTCCAACATTTCTTTTCTCCGTCAGCGCAGGTGCCACCGCCGCCCTCATCGCTGCTTGCCACGCACACCTCCCGTCGCCACCTCCACACTGACACGGACTGCGCCATCGCTCCTCCGCCTAATGCGATTTTCTGGAGCCGGATCTGGCCAGAGTCGCTGTGCTGGTGAGTGGTGACCGACGGAATAGGTGATGGGCACAGGCGTGGGGAGCTGATGATGGTGGAGGGGATCTTGTGCACCATGGGTGATGGGTCCTCCAGCATGTCGGATCTACGGCGAGCGGCTCTGGCACGGTGGTCTCTGCTGGGCGAGCACCAGGTCCCCTCCCCGCCCCGCCATGGTGATTCAGCGAGCGGCTGTGCGGTGCCGTCAGTACCGCTCTGCTATCAGCTCTCACATATGTTACAGTTCTGGTTTCGTTTTCTCTTCTTTTCCATGACATCAATGTTTTCTTGTGGACTTAATTTCATAGCACTGCAATATCTGTGGGTCTTTATGTTTCATTTACGAATCACCTGCTTCATCTGGAGTATCACATCCGTTGGAGTGAATGGCCTTCAAAAGGACGGTGAATCATACTCACTTGCGGTTAGTTTGTGAGGTAGACATCAGCCCCCTGTGAGCAAATGAGGTATACCTATGATGCATTCGAAGAGCTATACACCAGAAATAGTTGAATTTCTCATTGACAGGGTGAGGACTGAGGAATCCAGCATTCCTCGAATGGGTTGGGAGGTCAAAGAGAAGGTGCTTAATTTAAGTTGTTTTGAGGTGACAGGTTGCAAAACAAGGCATCCTATTATCCTGTCATTTATTTGACTGATAGTTATATAATAAGCTGACACTATTTCAAAAGTTGTTTTCAAAAAAGACTTCCATGATTTGATTATATATTGCCATAGTTTTTCTCCTTTAGAAATGTATGCTGTTCTTTTCATTACAGCAAATAACTGACATACCAGTACAATGGTTTGGTATGTTTTGAACTTCCGTCTAAGAATGCAGGATGACTGAGATATCAGTTGTGGCTGATATCCAAGCATAACTTTTAAAGAGGCAGGACGCAGCAGCTAAACATGAGCGAGCCATGGCATATGCTCTTACACGTCTGGTGGATTATCTAACCTCTACACTAACATATGAATAATAAACTGTTTAGAATCACCTTTTGGGTATCTCATGCAGTTTATTGAGGAAAAAACACACATCTACTTAAGTGGTTTCATTGTTTTTTTCCATGGCTGGTCGACTTCAGAAAATATGAATCCATCTTTTTCAGGTGACCATATGCAACGTAACTGTTTTCCCCCTTAGTCCAAACATAGAAGGGAATATATTTGATTTCTTTGAGTCAAAATGTGTGTATGTGTTAAAAGTTTAGGCTGAACAGGGGATCAGCAAGATTTTGCCATGATTGCACCCTTCCCATCAGTTAGCATATAGATTTTGCATAAAATGTATATCAATTTTTGACATATTACTGCTTTGACAGTAAACACCTTCATACGATTATTATCATCTTAATTTCTTATTAGTACTGCAGCTGGTGCTATAACAATCCCATTTGACATTAAACAGCACCATAACCAATTCATTTTGTTAATTGTTAGATTCCCAGGATGCCGACTCAGAGAACTCTCTCAAGGAGATGCTGGAGTTTGCGGTGCAGATGGTTTAGGGCATAACGGTGAACTACCAGATGGTGCTTTGGGCTCTGTTATGCAGACTAGCTTTGTTATGTTCGGCAAGGTTTATGAGAGGAGGGCTCAGCGTCGTGGCTGAACCAGACCATGTAGGGTCGGTTGGGCGCTGAGCTATCCAATGGTTATCATGTCCTAGTATCTAGGATAGTTATCTATTTAATTTGTTATTTACTTAAGTTAGTTATGAGTTGGTTAGGACTGCTTGTATAAGTATTGGACTCTTGTTAATGAGAAGGTCAGCCTGGGATTGAGATATTATATCTCCCTTGGGCGCCCAGCCCTTTACTGTTCACGTCACCCTATTGCCGCCTCCATCTAATCTACAGCCCTAGCGCCGGCCACGGCGCCTCCTGTGCGCAAGCGAACCTTCAAGCCCCGTCCTCCCATCCTTCACCGCTACAATCTTCGAAGCTTAAGCTCCCGCAACCCTAGCGCTAACAATCTGGTATCAGAGACCATGTCGTCCTCTGGTGCCGCCACCACCGCTGTTTCCGCCAGCCCCATCGCTCCATCGGCGGCCGTGGCCACCTCCGGCATCTCAGCACCACCGCCGTCGGCACCCACCATCGAAGAGAGTCTGGCTGCCCTGACAACGGCGTTCCAGGGCATGCAACGCCAGATGGGTGAAGTTTGCCTTCGTCTGGCCGCCGTCGAAAACCGGCCTGGTCCATCTGCGGCCCCGGCTTTGCCCTATTCGCAGCCCCTGCTGCTCGGCATGCCCGGGTATGGAGGCCTCCCGGCGAGCGCGCCAGTCGTCTCCGAGTTACTGCCCACACCTTCAACAGCAAACATTACGGCGGGGCAGCTGTCACTGGGGGTGACCTCGGCGCCCTTGGGAGTGGTGGCGTCACAACAGCCCCTGCCCGGCCTGCCCATCCAGTCCATCCCCTTCCCGCACTCCCCGTCGCCATTGCCGTCAATGTCTTCTATCTTGCACGGTCCCGTCATATCTTCGTCGACGATTGTGCATCATGATCCACCGTACCGCGGGCGTCTCCATCCAGAAGATCACGGGGAGAGCCATGGCGTCCCCAAATTTCACAAGCTTTCTTTTCCAACATATGATGGTAAGGAGGATCCGCTCGGTTGGCTGAACCGCTGTGAGTCTTTCTTCCGGGGACAGCTTACTCGTGAGGAGGACAAGGTCTGGCTCGCCTCCTTCCACATGACCGGGAGTGCACAGCAGTGGTACTACGTGTTGGAGCGCGACGCAGGACAGCCGTCGTGGGAGAACTTTCGGCTGCTCTGTCACCAGCGTTTTGGACCGGCCCTATCAACTAATCACTTGGCCGATCTCGCTCGTCTTCCGTTCGGCGCTTCCGTGGATGCCTACATGGACGCTTTTCAGGCACGATTGGCGCACGCGGGCAATCTAGTACCGCTGCAACAGGCACAATTATTCACGGGTGGCTTACCAGAGCACATTCGGGTTGACGTCGAGCTACACGACCCACAGGACCTGCACCGTGCTATGCGCCTGGCCCGTGCTTATGAGCGCCGGAACTCTTCCAAGGTTCTTGCCCTCCCGGGGCCGTCCCAACGCCCTCCGCGTCGTATATCCTCGGGGCAGGCCAGCGGGGCATCCTCAGCCACCGCGTCATCAGTACCGTCGTCGAGCCGGCCTTTCAAGTACTTGACGCCAGCTGAGATGGCGGAGCGCCGTAAACAGGGTCTGTGCTACAATTGTGATGAGCCGTATGTCCAAGGTCACAAGTGCGCTCGTCTGTTCTTCCTGGAAGCTGCCGACTACACTGTCCAAGAACCGCCGGAGTCAGATGATGAGGACCCCGAAGCTGATGCGGCAGCCAAAACTCCATCTATTTCTCTAGCAGCCATTGCCGGCTGAAAGGTCTTGATGGCTAGAGGGGGGGTGAATAGCCTTTTAAAAAAAATTTCTACAAAGACAAGCTAAACAAGTTTATCAATACAACAAATAGCGAGATGCAAGTTTTGCTTAGCCTACGGGGTGTTTGCAAGCCACCTATCCAATTCACAATTCTAGTATAATGACACTCAACCGCACAAGTCAAACCGAGAAGGTAACTACAACTACAACTAGCAAGCTACACAAAAGAGCTACTCTAGCAAAGCTAACTAGCTAGCAAAGATAACTAAGAGAGTAATGCGGAGTTGAGTTAGAAGAGTTTCACCTAGGGGCGAAGTATTGAGCCAACCAATATGATCAACAATGAATACCAAGACAACCGAACACCGGGATCAATCAATCACAATATAAAGGTGATGACACGAAGATTTATCCCGAGGTTCACGTGCTTGCCGGCACGCTAGTCCCCGTTGTGTCCCTCTTCACCACGTGGTTCGGTGGCTAATCGGTCTCACACCGAGCCTCTCAAAAGGCGCCACAGGAACCTACCAAATGGCAAAAGGTTGCAATGACACGAGCAATTTACTAATGTTGCCTTTGGCGCTTCGCCGAGGTAGGCACAAACCCCTCACAATCACCGGAGGTGGCCAAGAACAATCACCAACTCTTGCCAACGCCTCCAAGCTGCTCCAAGCCGTCTAGGTGGCGGCAACCACCAAGAGAAACAAGAATCCCGCAGCAAATCAACCACCAAGTGCCAACTAGATGCTATCTCACAATGCAAATGCACTTGGATCACTCAATCTCACTTCGAATATGCAAAGAAGCAAGAGAGATGAGTGGGAGGGGAGTTGCTTAGCTCAAAGTGCTCACAAGTATGTCAAATGTCCAAGAGAGAGAGCCTTGAGCCGGCCAACGAGTATTTATAGACGTACCCCTTCGAATATAGCCGTTAGAAACTGAAATCAGCAGCAGTCGCGCTGACCGGACGCGCTGGTCCAACTGATCGGACGCGCCGGTCGCGCAACGGCTAGTTTTCCAAACGCCGACCGGACGCGCCGGTCGCAACGACCGGACGCGCTGGTCACGACCGGACGCGCCGGTCCCGTGACTGACCGGACGCGCCGGTCAACCCTGAGCCGCGCACAACGAAATAGTGACCGGACGCGCTGGTGAACCGACCGGACGCCACCGTGCCCGCGTCCGGTCGGAGTCCAGTAAGCTCCCTGGACGACCGGACGCGTCCGATCAAACAACTGAAAACCGCGTAGACACTGGACACTGACCGGACGCGTCCGGTCACACAGTGACCGCGTCCGGTGCAGCGTCCGGTGCAGCGTCCGGTCACCACTGTGACCTCCGTTCGCCTCCGTTTGATTTTCGTTTGATTTCCGACTTCCGGCGTAGTGGAAAATAGGCATTTCATTTCCCCGAAATCGCCTGAATCCCGCGCTCGCACGCTCGACGGGAGGGAGAGAGGACCCCAAACCCTCTCTACCGCTCAAACTCCACCGCCTTCGCAAACGTGCTAACATCACCAAGTGACCATCACCATGTGCATGTGTGTTAGCATTTTCACAATCATTTTTCGAGGCGTTATTAGTTCTATCCAAATGCATATGATATGAAATGCACACCTAGAGGCACTTAGGAGTTCAATAGCCGCGTCATTCCCCTCTTTATAGTACGGCTATCTATCCTATAATGTAACCACACCCACTAGGTGTCTTGGTTACTAAAACACAACCCTTAAGCATATACCTTTGCCTTGCTCACGTAGGGTTGCATCCAAATCCAAGTGTGGCCATCATGATCACCATGTCCATCTTGCCACCAACCTTGGAATGTACTAATCCTCATATGCTACATACAACTAAAGCATAGGATTAGTACTTAGGTATTGTCACTAATTACCAACACCAAACATAGGACTTTCAATCTCCCCCTTGTTGGTAATTGGTGACAACCCTTTCACAAAGATATTATGATAAAATTTTGATTGAACCCATGTCACATTGTCCAAGTATATTACCATGTGTAAGAATTATGGACAAGTGATCATGAATTCAAATTGATAACAATGGCTCCCCCTACATGTATGCTATATGTTTGGATTTTGGAAGCATACATGTTAGATAGGAAAGATTAGGAGCATTGACTACCAATAGGTGCAAAGTGTTCTAGATTATAGACCTTTGAAGGGTGATACCATCGGAGTAGCGATAAACACCATCTTAGCACCTTATGTAGTTAGATACCACTTGGAAAAGCACAAACATAACTAGAAACCTCGTGAGATCAACATTATAAACAAGGTTCTAGTACCGCTTTGAAAAACATGAAGCAAGAGAAATCTAACTACTTCCTATTCATGCTAGTACTTCAATACACCATTCAATTGTATATTAGCAAGTCACCACACAAGCAAAGTATTGGAGAAAAAGAAATGCATAACTATGCATCATACATATGAAGTGCACAAGGAAATGCAACATTCATGTTTAAGAGCTTGCTCCCCCTACTTGTGTGCTCAAAATTTTAGTTGATCCCCTTCTTTTATCAAATTTTCCCTTTAGAGTTTTCTCCTCCTTTAGAATCTATCTTTGTGAACAACATTTTTCTCCCCCTTTGGCACCAATGACCACAAGGGACCAATTTTAGATAGATTAACATGTCGAATTATGGGGTGAGGATCAAGTTTGTGATTCAACCTAGATTGCTTGCATAAATAAAATGCTTCGGTTTGATCCAAGGGCAAGCTTCTTCACACCTCACTAGAAGGGTTATCATGCACCATGTTGAAGCAAATATTTAGACAAGTGATCTAGATTAAACACTTAGGATCACAAGTTACTTAAACAAGTTATATGCTACCACTAGATCATACAAGTCATTGAAACAATAGTGGCACCATATAAACTTCAAATTCATTTGATTTTCATGAATGAGCCTAGAACATGTAAATTATGACTAGATGCACTAAACAAGTCCTTAGCATAGAATGTATGATATGTCAACCAATTGTACCTTGGGGCTCGAAGGAGAGGCATGTCATAACATTGAGGTGCATCAACTCATGTTGGAGAAGTCAAGTATGTTCAACTCATTCTTTAGCTTGTGAAATCTCTTCTCATCAAGTGGCTTGGTGAATAGATCGGCTAATTGATCTTCGGTGCCCACACTCTCAATAGCAATGTCACCCTTTTGTTGATGATCTCTAATAAAATGATGACGAACATCAATATGCTTTGTTCTTTGATGTTGAACCGGATTGTTGGTTAGCTTCACGGCACTTTCATTGTCACATAGCAATGGCACATTCTTAAAGTTGATTCCAAAATCCTTCAATGTTGCCTTCATCCACAAGATTTGTGCACAACAACTACCCGCGGCGATGTATTCGGCCTCGGCGGTAGATAGTGCAATACTATTTTGCTTCTTGGATGACCATGAGACAAGTGATCTTCCCAACAATTGACAAGTCCCAGAGGTGCTCTTTCTCTCAACTTTGTCACCGGCATAGTCGGAATCCGAATATCCTACTAGCTCAAAGCTTGCACCTTTGGGATACCATAATCCAACATCTTGTGTATGCTTTAAGTACCTCAAAATTCTCTTTATTGCCTTCAAATGACTTTCTTTTGGTGAGGCTTGAAATCTTGCACACATGCATACACTAAACATCACATCGGGCCTTGATGCCGTCACATAGAGTAGGCTACCAATCATTGATCTATATAGCTTTTGATCCACCATGTTGCCATTCTTGTCACTATCCGAGCTTCCACTAGTGCCCATTGGGGTTGTAATGCCCTTTGCATCTTCCATGCCAAACTTCTTGAGCATATCTTTGATATACTTGGTTTGGCTCACAAATGTTCCTTCCTTCATTTGCTTGATTTGAAGTCCAAGAAAGAAACTAAGTTCACCGATCATTGACATTTCAAATTCCTTTGCCATCATTTTTCCAAACTCATCACAATAATCTTGATTTGTTGAACCGAAGATGATATCATCAACATATATTTGCAATACAAACAAGTCTTTCCCAATCTTCTTGGTGAATAGTGTTGTATCAACTTTGCCCATGACAAATCCTTTGGATAGCAAGAAGTCCCTCAATCTTTCATACCATGCTCTAGGTGCTTGCTTCAATCCATACAAGGCTTTCCTTAACTTGTATACATGGTTGGGTTTCTTGTCATCCTCAAAACCGGGAGGTTGCTCCACATACACCTCCTCTTGAATGTACCCATTGAGAAATGCACTCTTTACATCCATTTGATATAGCTTGATATTATGAGCACAAGCATAGGCAAGTAAGATCCTAATTGCTTCCAATCTTGCAACCGGGGCATAAGTTTCACCAAAGTCAAGACCCTCTATTTGTGTGTAACCTTGAGCCACTAGTCTTGCTTTGTTCCTTACTACTATGCCATCTTGATCTTGCTTGTTGCGAAAGACCCATCTTGTTCCAATGACATTATGATCCTTAGGTCTCTCAACTAGTTCCCATACTTTATTTCTCTTGAAGTTGTTGAGCTCTTCATGCATTGCATTTACCCAATCCGGATCTCTCAATGTTTTATCAATGTCCTTGGGTTCTTCCATTGACACAAAAGAAGAGTGAGCACAAAATGATGCCAATCTTGATCTAGTTTGAACTCCCCTTTGTATGTCACCAATGATGGAATCTAATGGATGGTCTCTAGCAATGTTGGTTGGTTGAAGCACTTGCACTTGATTGCTTGGATGTTGATGTTGATCATGAGTTGGAGATGATGAACTAGCCACTTGTTGATCTTGTTGCACTTGAGATGATGTACTAGCTTGATTTTGCATTAGAGGCCCACTAGCTTGTGTAATTGGACTTTGGAGCACTTGATCTTTGTTGTCATCCACATCAATCACTTGCTTTGGCCTAATATCACCAATATCCATTTCTTTCATAGCATTGGTCAATTTTGTTCCTCTCACATCATCCAAGTTATTTTCCTCATCTTGAGAGCCATTTGTTTCATCAAACTCAACATCATGAACTTCCTCAAGTAAACCACTAGCCAAATTCCAAACTCTATAAGCTTTGCTAGTAGTGGAGTAACCAAGTAAGAATCCTTCATCACATTTCTTCTCAAACTTGCTCAATCTAGAGCCCTTCTTCAAGATGTAGCATTTGCAACCAAATACCCGAAAGTATGCAATGTTGGGCTTTCTTCCATTTAAGATCTCATATGGTGTCTTCTCTAGAAACTTGTGGCAATAGAGGCGGTTGCTATAGAAGCAAGCCGTGTTGATTGCTTCGGCCCAAAATGAATGACTCATGTTATACTCATTTAACATTGATCTTGCCATATCAATCAAAGTTATATTCTTCCTCTCAACTAGGCCATTTGATTGGGGTGTATACTTGGCCGAGAATTGATGTTTGATTCCAAGCTCCTCACATAGCTCATCAACTCTTGTGTTTCTAAACTCACTTCCATTGTCACTTCTCACTTTCTTGATTGTGGTCTCAAACTCATTTTGCACTCTCTTGATGAACTTCTTGAATATGTCAAATACATCACTCTTATCCCCAAGAAAGAATACCCATGTATATCTAGTGAAATCATCCACAATCACAAAGCCATACTTGTTGCCACCAATGCTTGTGTATGTAGTTGGCCCAAATAAATCCATATGCAACAACTCAAATGCCTTGGAAGTACTCATGATGCTTTTTCAACGGATGAGTGTTGCCCACTTGCTTTCCGGCTTGACATGCACTACATAGCTTATCCTTCTCAAATGTGACATCCTTCAAGCCTCTAACTAAGTCATGCTTCACTAACTTGTTCAATTGCTTCATGCCAACATGACCAAGTCTTCTATGCCATAACCAACCCATACTTGATTTGGTGAGCAAGCATGTTGAGAGTTGAGTGTCACTAGCATTGAAATCAACCAAGTATAGATTCTCATATCTAAAACCCTTGAAGATCAAATTGGAGCCATCAACACTAACTATCTCCACATCATCAACACCAAATATGCACTTGAAACCAAGATCACACAATTGAGCAACCGAGAGAAGATTGAAGTTCAACTTTTCAACTAAGAGCACATTGGAAATGCTATGATCATTTGAGATTGCAATCCTTCCAAGAGCCTTCACATCACCCTTGCTATTGTCACCAAATGTGATACTATCAATGCCACTATCATTTGATTTGAGAGAGTTGAACATTCTTGAATCACCGGTCATATGTTGAGAGCACCCACTATCAAGCACCCAATGCCTTCCTCCGGCCTTGTAATTTACCTACAAAAGAAATTAATGTTTCTTAGGTACCCATACTTGTTTGGGTCCTTGGAGGTTAGGCCTTCTTCTTTGGACCCACAATTGGTGTACCAACAAACCTAGCATGCACACCTTTCTCACCCTTGGTAAGCACATAACAAGAATCAAAAGGAATGTAATCCATTTTAGCATGAAACTTGTTGTTGTTCTTGTTCATTTTATTACAATTAATCTCTAGATGTCCAACTTGCTTGCATCTATTGCAATAACGACCATTGCTCTTCACAAAGCGAGGCTTTGGAGTAGCAAAGGCCGCCTTGCCCTTTTTAGGAGTATAGCCCAAACCCTCTTTGTTAAGAGAGAACCTTTGGCTACCCAAGCATTTTAGCAAGCGGGCATCCCCACCATAGGCATTGCCTAATGCGCGGGTGAGATCATCCACCTCTCTCTTGAGAGTCTCATTCTCAACCACAAGCGATGAATCACTAGTAGTAGAGATAGAGTTGGTTGTGGTGGATGATGATGAGCTACATGAAGCATTAGTAGGACAAACAAATAAAGAATCATCAATAATATCACATGTTAGTCCAATATCACAAGTGGCAATCACTTGCTCCTCCTTAGCTTCCTTCATGAGCTTCTCCAACTTGAGGTCCTTCTCCTTGATGAGCTCAAGTAGAGAGGAGTGGGCTTCCTTAAGCCTAGTGTGAGCAACTTCAAGGTCCTCGTGGTCTTCCTTTAGACACTCACGAGAGGCCTCTAGCTCATCAAAGGATTTCCTAAGAGCTTTAAGCTCTTGTTCAATTCCTTTGCACTCCTTACTCTTTTTGAGAGCAACAAGCTCCTCCATCAAGGCATCATTTTCATTGCTCTTGGCAATGAGCTCTTGCTCCAAGATTTTGCACTTCTTGGTTGTCCTCTTGTAGCCCTTGCTCATTTGATCTATTATGCCCAATAGATCATCCTTGGAGTAGTCCTCATCCTCCTCATCATCACTCCTACAACCATCACTAGCACAAGAGTCATCATCACTATCATCATATTTTACCTTGGTAGGCTTGGCCATAAGGCATGTCGATGTAGTGTCGAAGATGGATGGCTTGTTGGAGAGGGCGATGCTTGCAATGGCTCGCCGAGTGGTCCTCTCATCATCACTAGAGCTATCATCATCACTATCGGAGTTATCACTATCCCAAGTGACCACATAGCCACCACCCTTCTTCTTCTTGTTGATAGTGAAGCTCTTCTTCTCTTTCTTCTCCTTCTTATCCTTCTTGTTCTTCTTCAACTTCAACTCCCCATCATGATATCTTTTGTCTTCATAGGGGCACTTTGCCACTACATGATCGGGGCTATTGCAATTGTAGCAAAGCACCTCCTTTGCCTTCATAAAGTCCCTTCTCTTTCTTGCACCATATCCTTTCTTCTTCATGAACCTCCCCATCTTGTGCACTAGGAGGGCCATGGTCTCATCATCGAATGGATCATCATCATCGCTCTCCACCTTGCTCTTGCCCTTAGAGGATGAAGCCTTGAATGCAATGGGCTTCTCTTGCTTGACCTTGATCTCCTTCTTCTCATCTTCATCTTCATCATCATCATATTGAGCATCGGTCATGACCATCTCCAAGCACTTGGTTTGGAGTCACTTTGTCCAAACCCTCTCTTTGGATCATCTTCCTCAAGATAGCAAACTTCTTAGGTAAGTTCATCAAGAACTTATGTGAGAAGTCCTTGTCCTTGACATCTTCTCCTAGGCTCTTGAGATCATTGACAATAACTTGTAGCCTATAGAACATCTCCGGTATGGACTCATCATCCTTCATCTTGAAGCTTGCAAACTTATCCTTGAGCATATAGAGCTTGGCACTTTTTACCGTTGAAGTGCCCTCATATGTTTCCTCTAATCTTGTCCACACTTCACTTGCCATTTCAAGATCCTTGATTTGCTCAAAGACCTTTGCATCAATCCCATTGTAGAGAGTGTTGAGAGCCATAGTGTTGCATTGGTTGTTGATGCGGTCATTGTTGGTGAGGTTATCGGGATCAATGATAGCATAATCATGATGTGTCACTTCCCAAACTTTCTCATTGATAGAGCCAAGATATTGCTTCATCTTTCTTTTCCAATGATCAAAAGATGAGACACCGTCAAAGAATGGAGGCTTGCCCCCGACATGGTTGAACACAACTTGAGCCATCTTACACCGAGGTTGTTAAGCCTTACAAACGGTGACCACGGCTCCGATACCACTTGAAAGGTCTTGATGGCTACAGGGGGGGTGAATAGCCTTTTAAAAAAAATTTCTACAAAGACAAGCTAAACAAGTTTATCAATACAACAAATAGCGAGATGCAAGTTTTGCTTAGCCTACGGGGTGTTTGCAAGCCACCTATCCAATTCACAATTCTAGTATAATGACACTCAACCGCACAAGTCAAACCGAGAAGGTAACTACAACTAGCAAGCTACACAAAAGAGCTACTCTAGCAAAGCTAACTAGCTAGCAAAGATAACTAAGAGAGTAATGCGGGGTTGAGTTAGAAGAGTTTCACCGAGGGGCGAAGTATTGAGCCAACCAATATGATCAACAATGAATACCAAGACAACCGAACACCGGGATCAATCAATCACAATATAAAGGTGATGACACGAAGATTTATCCCGAGGTTCACGTGCTTGCCGGCACGCTAGTCCCCGTTGTGTCCCTCTTCACCACGTGGTTCGGTGGCTAATCGGTCTCACACCGAGCCTCTCAAAAGGCGCCACAAGAACCTACCAAATGGCAAAAGGTTGCAATGACACGAGCAATTTACTAATGTTGCCTTTGGCGCTTCGCCGAGGTAGGCACAAACCCCTTACAATCACCGGAGGTGGCCAAGAACAATCACCAACTCTTGCCAACGCCTCCAAGCTGCTCCAAGCCGTCTAGGTGGCGGCAACCACCAAGAGAAACAAGAATCCCGCAGCAAATCAACCACCAAGTGCCAACTAGATGCTATCTCACAATGCAAATGCACTTGGATCACTCAATCTCACTTCGAATATGCAAAGAAGCAAGAGAGATGAGTGGGAGGGGAGTTGCTTAGCTCAAAGTGCTCACAAGTATGTCAAATGTCCAAGAGAGAGAGCCTTGAGCCGGCCAACGAGTATTTATAGACGTACCCCTTCGAATATAGCCGTTAGAAACTGAAATCAGCAGCAGTCGCGCTGACCGGACGCGCTGGTCCAACTGACCGGACGCGCCGGTCGCGCAACGGCTAGTTTTCCAAACGCCGACCGGACGCGCCGGTCGCAACGACCGGACGCGCTGGTCACGACCGGACGCACCGGTCCCGTGACTGACCGGACGCGCCGGTCAACCCTGAGCCGCGCACAACGAAATAGTGACCGGACGCGCTGGTGAACCGACCGGACGCCACCGTGCCCGCGTCCGGTCGGAGTCCAGTAAGCTCCCTGGACGACCGGACGCGTCCGGTCGCCTGTGACCGGACGCGCCACGCGTCCGATCAAACAACTGAAAACCGCGTAGACACTGGACACTGACCGGACGCGTCCGGTCACACAGTGACCGCGTCCGGTGCAGCGTCCGGTGCAGCGTCCGGTCACCACTGTGACCTCCGTTCGCCTCCGTTTGATTTTCGTTTGATTTCCGACTTCCGGCGTAGTGGAAAATAGGCATTTCATTTCCCCGAAATCGCCTGAATCCCGCGCTCGCACGCTCGACGGGAGGGAGAGAGGACCCCAAACCCTCTCTACCGCTCAAACTCCACCGCCTTCGCAAACGTGCTAACATCACCAAGTGACCATCACCATGTGCATGTGTGTTAGCATTTTCACAATCATTTTTCGAGGCGTTATTAGTTCTATCCAAATGCATATGATATGAAATGCACACCTAGAGGCACTTAGGAGTTCAATAGCCGCGTCATTCCCCTCTTTATAGTACGGCTATCTATCCTATAATGTAACCACACCCACTAGGTGTCTTGGTTACTAAAACACAACCCTTAAGCATATACCTTTGCCTTGCTCACGTAGGGTTGCATCCAAATCCAAGTGTGGCCATCATGATCACCATGTCCATCTTGCCACCAACCTTGGAATGTACTAATCCTCATATGCTACATACAACTAAAGCATAGGATTAGTACTTAGGTATTGTCACTAATTACCAACACCAAACATAGGACTTTCACCGGCGTTCGCACGGAGGACACCATGCAAGTCTATGTACAGCTCGGCGGCGTACAGTGCCTGGCGCTGTTAGATTCTGGTTCTACACACAATTTTGTCAGCGGGTCTGTTGCTCGCCGCGCTGGCCTGCAGTTTCAGCCGTGTCCAGGCGCTGGTGTCACGGTGGCCAATGGGGATCGCGTCGCCTGCCGTGGCCTCGTACGTGACGTCGGCATTCGGATCGCGGATGAAGTCTTTTCCGTGGATTGCTACTCCATCCCATTGGACCGGTGGGACATGGTGCTTGGCGTCTCCTTCCTGCGCACTCTTGGACCAATATTGTGGGATTTCGACGACTTGTGTATGGCGTTCACGCGGGGAGGTCATCGGGTGTTCTGGCGGGGCGTGGGCTCCACTCGCCATGACGTACAGTCTACTCGCCTCTACTCGGTTCGCACAACTGAGCAGTCCGTCCTGACCAGGCTGCTCGACTCCTTCGAGGATGTTTTTGCGGAACCAACTGGGCTTCCACCGGCGCGTCCTTGTGATCACAGGATTCACCTGCTGCCGAACACAGCGCCGGTGGCTGTCCGGCCGTATCGTTACCCACAACTACAGAAAGATGAGCTCGAGAAACAGTGTGCAGCCATGCTCGACCAAGGTATCATCCGCCCAAGCACAGCCGCATTCTCGGCTCCGGTTTTGCTGGTGAAGAAACAAGATCACTCTTGGCGGTTTTGTGTGGACTACAGGGCTTTGAACGAACGCATAGTCAAAGACAAATTTCCTATTCCCGTCGTCGAAGAACTCCTCGATGAACTTCATGGTGCCCGCTATTTCACCAAGTTGGACCTCCGATCCGGATATCATCAAGTGCGCGTGCATTCTGGCGATATTGAGAAGACAGCTTTTCGCACTCATCATGGGCACTTCGAGTTTCTGGTGATGCCGTTCGGCCTCACGAACGCACCGGCCACGTTCCAGAGCTTGATGAATGCAGTGCTGCAGCCCTTTCTTCGCAAGTTTGTGCTAGTGTTCTTTGATGACATTTTAATCTATAGCAAATCTTGGTCCGAGCACTTGAAGCACCTCAATGCCGTCCTGACTACTCTGCGCCAGCACCAGCTTCATGTCAAGCGCAGCAAGTGCGCCTTTGCTACGACCTCGGTGGCGTATCTTGGGCACACAATCAATGGGTCCGGGGTGGCCATGGACGGTGATAAAGTTGAGGCCGTCGCTACTTGGCCCCAACCACGTTCAGCGCGAGGTCTGCGAGGATTCCTTGGCCTCGCTGGTTATTATCGACGATTTATCAAAGGGTTCGGGACCATTGCCGCCCCCCTCACCAGTTTGCTCAAGAAGGATGCCTTCTGTTGGTCCCCGGAGGCCTTGGCGGCATTTGATGCTTTGAAGCAGGCACTCTGTGCGGCTCCAGTACTCCAGCTTCCAGATTTCGACAAGCCGTTCTTCGTGGATTGCGACACGTCCGGGACTGGATTCAGGGCGGTGCTGCATCAGGAGGAGGGGGCGATTGCCTTTTTCAGCCGCCCCTTTGCGCAACGGCACTTGAAGCTAGCAGCATACGAGCGCGAGCTCATCGGGCTCGTCCAGGCAGTGCGACATTGGAGGCCGTATCTTTGGGGTCGTCGATTCACTGTGCGCACGGACCACTATGCCTTGAAGTTTTTGCTCGACCAAAGGCTCTCCACCGTGCCTCAACACCAATGGGTCAGCAAGCTTTTTGGCTTCGATTTTTCAGTCGAGTACAAGCCGGGCCGTCTCAATACGGTGGCTGACGCGCTCTCTCGTCGCTTGGAGGATGACCTGTCCCTCCACATGCTTTCGACGCCTGTCTTCGACATCTACAGTGATTTGCGCCGGGAGCTGCAGGAGGATGACCAGCTCCGTGCTCTTCGTGATTCCATTGTCGAGGAGCGTGGTCATCCGTGGCGTCTAGTGGATGGTCTCATCCTGCATGGCCGCCGCATCTACTTGCCTGCCACGTCAGCTGCCCTTCAGACGGCGCTCCAGTTGGCGCACACGACGGGACATGAAGGGATGCAACGCACCCTCCAGCGTCTGCAAGCAGATTTCTTCGCTGACAACGATCGCCGGCTGGTACAGGATTTTGTGCGTTCATGTGTGACATGCCAGCGCAATAAGACCGATGCTCTTCACCCGGCTGGCTTGTTGCAACCGCTGGAGGTGCCTTTTCGGGTCTGGGAGGACATCTCGATGGATTTTGTTGAAGGCCTGCCGAAGGTTCACGGCAAGAGTGTTATCCTCACGGTGGTGGACCGTTTTTCCAAGTATGCACACTTCATCGCCTTGAGTCATCCCTACACTGCCATCTCGGTGGCCCGTGCATTCTTCGAGGCTATTGTGCGGCTTCATGGGTTCCCCAGTTCCATTGTTAGTGACCGTGATCCGGTGTTCACGGGTCATGTGTGGCGCGATTTATTTCGGCTCGCGGGAGTTCAGCTCAAGATGAGCACTGCCTTCCATCCCCAGACGGATGGGCAGTCGGAGGCCGTCAACAAAATGATTGCCATGTACCTACGCTGCCTGACCGGTGATCGTCCTCGAGCATGGCTCGACTGGCTTCCTTGGGCGGAGTACTGTTACAATACTGCCTCTCATTCATCGCTGTGCACGACTCCGTTCCAGGTGGTTTATGGTCGGCCCCCGCTGGCTCTGGTGCCCTACACTGCTGGTTCTTCCCGTACGGATGCTGTGGATGTCTTGCTCCAGGATCGTGATGAGTTCCTCGCTGATGTACGCGAACGTCTTCTTCAAGCTCAGGTCTACTCCAAGAAACAGTATGATGCTCGTCACCGCGCGCTGGAATTTGCAGTTGGTGATTGGGTTTGGCTCCGTCTTCTTCATCGTCCGGCTCAGTCTTTGGTGGCTGGTCCGATTGGGAAGCTTCGGCCCCGGTTCGCAGGACCTTTCCGTGTGTTGGAGCGGATTGGTCAGGTGGCCTACCGTTTGGAGCTGCCTGACGGCGCTCGGATTCATGATGTCTTTCACGTCGGCGTCCTCAAGCCGTTCCGGGGTGATTCGCCACCGACGTCTCCACCGCTCCTGCCGCCTATGCGTCATGGGCGCCTGCTGTTGGAGCCTGCTCGTGCTCTTCGTGCCCAGCGACGGCGTGGCGAGTGGCATGTCCTCATTCAGTGGCTGCATTTACCGGAAGCTGACGCTACTTGGGAGCCGCTTGATGATTTCCGTGCTCGTTTTCCCTCCTTTCAGCTCGAGGACGAGCTGTTCGTCGAGGGGGGAGAGATGTTATGTTCGGCAAGGTTTATGAGAGGAGGGCTCAGCGTCGTGGCTGAACCAGACCATGTAGGGTTGGTTGGGCGCTGAGCTATCCAATGGTTATCATGTCTAGTATCTAGGATAGTTATCTATTTAATTTGTTATTTACTTAAGTTAGTTATGAGTTGGTTAGGACTGCTTGTATAAGTATTGGACTCTTGTTAATGAGAAGGTCAGCCTGGGATTGAGATATTATATCTCCCTTGGGCGCCCAGCCCTTTACTGTTCACGTCACCCTATTGCCGCCTCCATCTAATCTACAGCCCTAGCGCCGGCCACGGCGCCTCCTGTGCGCAAGCGAACCTTCAAGCCCCGTCCTCCCATCCTTCACCGCTACAATCTTCGAAGCTTAAGCTCCCGCAACCCTAGCGCTAACAATCTTTTTCTGAGAGTTTGATTTCTTTCAGCCATTACATATATAATATAGCGTTGGTTTGTTGTGATCTGTGATGGTGAAACTTGGGTACTGCATGTGAATTTGATGATTGGTCCTACACATTAGCGGTCTTTCAGATTTATTTTTTGTGTAAATGATTTGCGGATGAATAAAATACTTCACAATCCACATCCATGTTCTTTATTAGGTGAAAGGAACTGGAAATCAATCTGTTTGGTAGGGCGGCGCGAAGCGCGCATCCTTTTCTAGTTTCTTTTGAAACGGTTGTTCCCCATTTCCTTTCCTCATTTCCTCTCTTCTTCCTGTCGGAGCTGTTCTTTGCCCGGCGGCCGGCGGTTTCTAGGGTTTGGCGAGGTACGTTGCTTTTGCTACCTCCTCTTCCTCCCTCCCTCCCACCCCGGTCTTGTCCAACCATCCCATCCCGCGAGCATTCGGAGCAGCAGCTGCGCGTCGTTCACCGGCTGCGACTGCGTGGCCGCTCGGCACACAACACACAAGGCTGCAGGGGAGCAGCGCGAGCAAGAGGAGGAAGTAGCTGCGCGTGCACAATTACGCACGGCGCGGCGGTGCCATTGTCTCCGCCGGCTTCAGTGGTGTGTGCGTTTGGTTGTGCTGACTGGTGCGCGCAGCCGCCGCGGTTGGCAGCCGGTTGGGTGGGGATAGGGAGGCCGATTTGCTCCGGTAAGCAAATTCGGCGGATGACGCGTGCAGCGGCGAGAGCGAGAGCAGAGCGCAGCGAGCTGATTTCGCACCCGTTCTCCCCGTGCTGGTGGCTGGTTGTGGATTCGCTCCCTGCCTCCCTGGGTTGGGTTGGGTTAGATTGTTGTGAGGTGTGATTGGGGTTGGAGAAATTCAGTATCAATTTTTTCTATAGCTGTAATTTTGGTCCCCTGATTTTGATTTCCATCTGCTACTGTTGGCTTCTGTTCCCCACAGTTTATTTGATCTGATAGGTTGCTAGTGCTTGCTTCACTACATCACTGCAGCCAGTTTACAATCTCTGATCATGCTTTTTTTTTCTTTTCATTTTGTCAGATCTTGTCTTGGGTTCAACAAGTGGGGAGTTATAGAGGAAAGCTGGAGAGGCAACGTTTCAATCTGGAGAGGCGACATTTCGGCGGTATGTCTCTTGATTTTCTCATTTTTATCTGGTTTCTTGTTTCCCCGATTATGTGGGCTGCTGTGATGTTCTTGCTCTTGAGGTAGTCAAGAAATTTCTGTAGGAATGTGTGTGGGGGTGTGCGTTCTTGGATGGGCTGTTGTGGCCTTGTGGTCCTGCACATTCTGATGTACCAGCTGACATCGATCGCTGCAGAAGCTTAAGATTATACCAGCAGCATATCTATGTTGCAAGTCTTAGGCTATCCGCACTCATGATCCTCTATATTCATCCTCTATATGTCCTAGTCAGCAAGATTCTCTTCTCTATACTTAATTCTTCCGCACCCATCCATCCTCTATATCATCCTCTATCCACTCTATCTACTGTGGGACCCACTTGTCACTTTATCTAAATATATCCATGAGTGATCTAGTTTTGAAGGATTTATTGAGACGAATTTAATGGTGCAATCGAAATTTAATTTGGATTTTTGGTTTGTGAGTTATAGCATTTTTTTTCTTGGTTTAGCTAGTAGGGCCCGCCACTGCGCACTATAGAGTAAACACTGTACTACTCTAAATATAGAGTAAGAGAAAGGATAGAGTATCGTTTTAGAATATCCAGTGCAGCAGTTTTTACTTTATATTCATACTCTAAAGCTTTAGAGTATCATTTAGAGTATGCCACTGCGGACAGTCTTAGAGCATCTCCGACACTTTTACCTAGATCGGACTACTTAAATGCCTGTAGGTAGCCACGTACTTTTATACTACCTATATTTTATCTCTAACTCCAATAGTTCTACCTAAAACATGGCTCCTAAATTTATTTTAGGAGTCTATGACACATGGGACCCACTTGTCATCCCTTCCTGTAGCCATAGACGAACTTAGCCATAGATGAACTCGGCCATGGGGCCAAGGGAGTTGCCGGTGCCGCCCGATCTCGGAGGCCGCGCCGTCGGGAGGGGAGGGAAGGGGAACCGGAGTAACGTGTCGGAGCCCGCGCGTCGTCAGCAGGGGAAGGGAGCGGCAGAGCCCGCGCTCCGGGGGCTGCTCGCCCTCGCGCCGTCGGCAGGGGAGGGGAGCGGCAGGCGCGCGCTCCGGGGGCCGCTGGTCACGAGGTGGGGAGGGTGCCACCGCTGGGGAGGGCCATCGCGAGGGCCAGAGGCCGCTTGCCCGTGCCGGGGAGGAGCTCTGCCGGGTGCTGGGGTCCGGCGATGGAGGCGGGGATGAAGCGTGTCACAGAACCTCCTAATTATGATGGCCCACAAGTACACGTCATTGTCATAATGACCTCTGACAGTCGTACTTATGTTCACCATAACTTAAAAGGCCTGCTTTCCTCCGAACAGGATCCAATCACAGGAGTATTGCAATATTACAACAGTTTATTCAAAATATTCAACAGAGTAAAGTAGCGGAAGTCTTACAATAACATAGGTTTACAAACCAGTTTTCAAACTTCAAACCTTATGTACATTATTACAAACCATTAGTAGAGAAGTATCGGTAGTAACTTTATTACAACACCCAAACGAGATGCCTTGCCCAAAGGCCACACAGTCTACTCGTCGTCGCTTTCTTCAACCACGACGGTCATGCAACAAGGCTCGAAGCAGACTTGTTCATGAACCGCACCTGCAACAAGGGGTTCAACAAACCCTGAGTACGAGAGTACTCAACAAGACTTACCCGACTAAAACAAAGACTCCAAGGGCATGCTAGCTTTAGGGAATCAAGGTACGGGTAAATCAGAATCAAATTTTCTTTTGCAGAAAAGCTTACTAAGGTAAGTCCTTATCTTCAACATTTTACTTTTACCATTGATGGTTCATTAACCAAATCTAGGTGATCCTAATCTAGATCAAAGTAATTATCATCAAAACCTTTCTCATTCTTTCTTTCAATTTCAGTTCTTAACTACGATGTTGGTGCAAGGCCAAGACTCCTTTCTCGTAGAGTAACGACGATTCGAACCGCTTCATTTACCCAGCTGGGGATTCCTAACCACACGACATATGTAGAACCGAATCTAGCATATATCAACTCTTACCCGAATAACCCAAAACCAGAACGTGTCCATCGCCACCCGAGAGCACAGTACTCCTCGAACCCGGCCATATTCTAGCCCCGAGGGTACACGTTACTCTCGCTATCTCTCCACTCCCAGTGCGAGGTTAGACGTTCTCGTAATGGACTAACCAAAGTAAGGCTTACCCGACATGGGCACATGGCTAGTACTAATAAAAACTCCATGACGCGAGGGCCAACAACATACGGTCCTTAACTGATAAGGCGGAAACAATACATTGGGACTCCTCTCCCAATGTACGTTAGCAGTGGCCAAACCACCCGCCCGATCTTACAAGTTCATTCACATATTTCAATATTCATTAAGAATGTCGTCATGGCTATGTAAACATTTCATTTAAAAGCTTAACTTCTAAGCATAGCGAAGCATACTACGCATTTTCCGTAAAACAGGTATCAAGGGTAATATTGCAATAATCAAGGATGATAATGCAGCAATTAGGTTATCACGCAACTCCTAATTACTTAATGCAATAAACCATAATATAATAATAAAATATTTGTAAAATTCAAGGTAGGGTTTAAATGCACCGGGGCTTGCCTTGCTCGGACACGACGACTGACTCGGACTCGGAGACTCCAACGTCTGGTCCAGAACCCACTGACGATCGCTCTTCTCCGGAAGCTTGCTCGACGACTTCGGCTTCCTCGAAAGCGGTGACTACACGAATACATAACATGCTTTAACATGATGCTTGATGATAAACATGATGCTTGATGATAACATGCCACGATTACTATTCGAGTACAACTTCCCTTCACGGTACAGTCGTAAACAGAAAACCTACTAACTAGTAGCGACGAGTTCCCGCGATACCAGCTCTTAACCTAACAAGTTACTAACGAGCTCAATCATGAAATTAAAGTGCCAGAGATCACAAAAGGGTAGTGACCTAAGGACATCACTCAATCAAAAGGCACACAACACTTAAAGTTCTCAAATTAACATTTGTTTTCTATTTAAATAATTAGGGCATAATTAGAAGTTGATCAAACTTTATCTAAACAAGTTCAAACTTTTTCTATGGGTTAACAACGATTTATAACAGTACCATAATAAATTTCATAATTTTTGGATAAATAAATTAATTATTAAAATTACTGGAAGTTGCATTTAATCTTTATTGGGACCAATTAATTCTACTGCATAAAATATTCAAATTCATGATTTAACATTTTTCCTAGATAGTTTATACATTGAGAAGCTTATACAAAAATTTTCATGAATTTTGGAACTCTACACAATTTTTAAACAAATAAACATGCACTATTCATTTATTTGAAAAAGAAAAACAAAAATGAAATCGGGCCGATTTTTATTTTTCCCGCGGTCCGGCCCAGCGAATGGCCCAGCAACGCGCGCCCGCGCGCGCACGCGCGTTCGGCCCAGCCGCGGCCCAGCCCAGCCGGCCTGCTCCGCCCGCGCGCTCGCTCACTCTCTCTCGCTAACACGGTGTCCCCGCCTGTCATCACCTTCCTCCCGCCTCCTCTCGCTCTCCCGCGCGCTCACTCACCTCCGCGCGGTGGCCGGCCGGTGACCGATGCCCCGGTCGACAAATCGAGTTGACCAACACGTTCTACATCACCTCACGAACCCGTTTTGCTAAGTTGCGCCATGGTTCGAGCCCTAGTGACCCGCGAGCGACGGCGATGGCGGCACGGTGGCTACGGGAGCAGCACGCCGGCGACTACAAAGCGGTAGAGGTTAAATTGAAGGGTCGGGAAGCATCAGTAGCTCACCGCGGTTGCAGTGGAGCTCTCGATGGCGACGGGGAGCGGCTGGAGTGGTCTGGCCACGGGAAGCGGCTTGGTCACCGGAGTTGAGCACGGGAAGCGGTGGTCGCGGTGGTTCAGACGGAATTGGGCTGGCTCGGGTGGTTCACGAGGTGCGCGAGGATGCGGCGATGCTGTTGGTGCGACTGGCGTGGCCGGAGACGGCTCGGTGGCGGCAGCGGCGAGCGGTGGAGCTAGCGGCGGCGGCGGTGGCGGAAATGGAAAACGTCACGGTGAACTCATGTATAAAGATGAAAACGGACGGGATGAATCCCGTTCCGTCCGCAACCGTATACCGTATTTTTCCGTCCGTTTTCGTTTTTTGCGGGATAAACGGAAACGGGACCGAAAACGGGACGGGATACACCGAGACCGGGACCGAAAACGGTTGAGCATTTTTCCGTCCGTATTGCCGGTATCCCGTTTTCGTTTTTTAACCGGGATATCCCGTTTTCATCCCGTTTGTATTTCAATCTGGGATAAGTGGAATGTCTTGCGGCCTGCTTGCCTGTTTGTTCCGCGGAGGCCAATTTGGCCCAAACAAAACCCTACCAGCAGTAGTACGCACTGATGCACTTCTTCCCGTGACTCCTTTCAGCCGCCGCCGTCGACTCCCTGTCTCCCTCCTCCCTCCTCCCGTGAAGCCGTGACTCCGGCACACCGGCCTGGGCACAACGGCACTCCGTCCTTCCATGAATCCCTCCTCTCCTCCGTCATCCCATCACGAAGCTGCTCCACTCTGCTTTGCTGCCGCCACCGCATGCTCGTCGACGCAGACGGGAGCTCCCTGCCGAGTGCTCACCTCTCACCTCCGGTGGTGGCGTTGCTGTGGCCTGCCTCATGCTGCTGTAGACTATGCGTTTGTCATGCACTAATGCAGTGAGCCCGTGACTTCCTGTGAGCTCTACTTATTCAATTTGGTTTATGTTTATGTATGTCATGCCGTGACTATGAGAGTTGTGAGGTGTATTACGTGTACACTTATAAAGTTCGCTTTATGTTATATAATGTAATTGGGTTGTTATGACATGTAATCCCGGCTTAAGTTCCCGCTTACCGTTCATTTCCGTTTATTTTCCGATCGTATTTACCCGTTTTCGTATTACCGTTTATCCCGCTACCGTTTTCGTTCCAGGCTGGCCGGTTCCCGCTCCCGTTTCCGTCAAAAAATATGGAAACGAAAACGGTAAAGCTATTTTCCGTTCGTTTCCGTCCGTTTTCATCCTTACTCATGTATATATAGGCAACGACCACGGTTCACTTCACTGGAAGACGCGCGATGTCGTGCTGGCGATCGAGGACACGCCTGGAAGCCGGCCGAAGCCGTCCGGCGTCTCGCCGGCGCCCATACCGCGCGGTGGCCGGCGGTGATACGTCGTGCACTGTAGATGCCCCCCCCCCCAAATTTTGAAATTCAAACTGTTTTCTCAGATTACTTTCAAATTTGTATAACAACTTGAAAATCTTCCAATGTATGAAATCTTCAGAATTTCAAGCTCTACAAGTTTGGTATTGAACACTTTTCAAATTCTGCTTGGATTTTGAAATTTGAGTTTAAATTCAAAAAGGGACACATTTTTCAGATTTGGTAATTTAGAAATTACTTTTGATTTTGTATTGAAACTTCAAAATCTCCAAACATCAAAGTTGTTTATCTAGACCAGACCTACAACTTTGCTGTTCAAAACTTTTTCAAATTCAGCCTCCATTTTGAAATCTTAGTTTGGGGACAAAAATGAATTAAATCTGAAATTTGTTTGTTTTCAAAATTACTCCACATTTTACACTAAAACTTTGAAAACTCAAAACACCAAAGTTGTAGCCCTTGAAAAGTTCTACAAACTTGGTTTTGAACTTTTTCCCAAATTTTGCTTAGATTTTGAATTATTTCAAAAGGGGTAAAACAGGGTTTTGAAATTTAGGGTCTTTGGAGGGATTTCAAATTGGAATTTGTTTCTACTTTGATTTGTGATTACTTAGTGATCAAAACCTCACCCAAGGGCATCATTTGGACCAACATGACATAGTTGACCAAATGTCACTCTTGGTTGGCCAATTTACTTTTGAAATTGTTTTACAGTTCTCCCCAGATTTGAATTCGAATCCGAATCGGAAAACTCGCGACAAGTTTTGGGACTCCAATTCAAACTCAAATTTGGAGCTTTATTTTAGATGTTGTACTTAAGCTCATACCCTACACTTGACACTAGTGTGCAACACAGTCGCGCACCTCAAATTACGCAGAGCATGGACTAAGTATTTGCAGTGATATTCGAAATTAGGGTTTTCGATTTCGGAGCACACCACTGAGAAACACATTCAACCTAAATAAGTAAACTTGTTTTAGTTGATGCATAACAAGGTTAACCTAACATGTATGATTAGCAATGCATTATGATGACATGGCAGATTAATTAGTACTATAACACCCGGGGTGTTACAGCCCTTCCCCCTTAAAGAAATCTCGTCCCGAGATTTAAAGCCTTGAGTTAAATAATGGAAAAGGAAACGTGTCAAGCACACACGTCCAAGACTTGGCTACAAAATAGGTAGGGGTTTTTCTGCATTACAAAGATTTTTAAAAGGATAGGTTACAATTTAAAGAAGAAATTGCAACCTAGATAGAAGCAAAGAACTCCGGGAAATTCTCCAACAGGTAATCCTCCGATTCCCAGGTGGCTTCCTCTTCTGAATGTTGATCCCATTGTATCTTGTACCATTTAATTGTTTTACTCCGGGTAACACGATCCTTTCGATCCAAGACTCGGACAGGATATTCAGAATATGTCAAATCAGGCTCAAGTTCAACCCCCTCCACATCAACAACTTGATCAGGCACCTGCAGACACTTCTTCATTTGTGATACATGAAATACATTGTGCACTGCTGACAGTTGTTCAGGCAGCTTTAATCTATATGCCACCTTCCCACATTTTTCAATGATCTGAAAAGGACCAATATAACGTGGTGCGAGTTTGCCTTTAACTCCAAATCTATTAACTCCTTTCATGGGTGACACTTTCAGATAAACATAATCTCCCACTTTAAACATCAAGGGTCGACGCCTTTTATCTGCATAACTCTTCTGTCGAGACTGAGCAACTTTTAAATTCTTTTGTATCTGCCTAACCTTTTCTTCCGTTTTCTTCACTAGATCAACTCCATAAAACCATCTTTCTCCTGGTTCAGACCAATTCAACGGAGTTCTGCACCTGCGGCCATATAATGCTTCAAACGGTGCCATTTTGATACTCTCTTGATAACTATTGTTGTATGAGAATTCTGCTAACGGTAAACATTCATCCCATTGATCCTGATAGGTGAGAGCACAGGATCTTAACATATCTTCCAAAATTTGATTTACTTTTTCAGTCTGTCCCCCAGTTTGTGGATGATAGGCTGTGCTATAAAGAAGTTTAGTACCCAATGACTTTTGAAACTGTCTCCAAAATTGCGAAACAAATTGAGTACCCCTGTCACTAACAATTGTTTTGGGTATTCCATGTAAACTCATAATCCGAGCAACATATATTTCTGCATATCTAGATGCTCTATAGTCAACCTTCATAGGTACAAAGTGAGCTGACTTAGTCAAACGGTCCACAATGACCCAAATTGAATCAAAGCCTCTTGAAGTCTTGGGTAACCCAGTAATGAAATCCATACTAATATCTTCCCATTTCCAGGATGGAATGGGCAAGGGTTGTAACATTCCTGCCGGCTTTAAATGTTCGACTTTCACTTTGCGACAAGTATCACATCTGGCAACATACTTAGCAATCTCGATTTTCATTTTGTTCCACCAGAATCTCTGTTTCAAATCTTGATACATCTTATTACTCCCTGGATGAATAGAAAACCTTGTACTATGTGCTTCATCAAGAATGAACTGACGTAACTCTGAAATCTTTGGGACCACTAGCCGGTTCTTAAACCACAGCACACCTGCATCATCAATACTGAAATCTGTCTGTTGACCAGTTTTAACTTTTTCTTTGATATGAGCTATTCCAGAATTATTTCTCTGAGCAGACAAAATTTGATCTTTGATTGTTGATTCTACTGTGACATTAGTCAACTGACCTTGTTGAATTATTTCAATATTTAACTTCTCCAATTCGTAACACAAACTGTAGTCCATTGGCTTCACAGTCATACAATTGCAATGGTTCTTTCTACTGAGTGCATCAGCAACTACATTTGCTTTTCCAGGGTGATAGTGTACTTTCAAATCATAATCCTTTATCAATTCAAGCCATCTTCTTTGCCTCATATTCAATTCTGACTGAGTAAAGATATACTTTAAGCTCTTGTGATCTGTATACATGTGGCAAGTATTGCCTAACAAGTAATGACGCCAGATTTTTAATGCATGAACCACAGCTGCTAGTTCAAGATCATGTGTCGGATAATGTTCTTCATGGCGCTTCAACTGTCTCGAGGCATAAGCAATGACTCTGCCTTCTTGCATCAATACGCAACCAAGGCCAATACCCGAGGCATCACAATAAACATCAAATGGCTTTTCTATATCTGGTTGTGTCAAAACTGGAGCAGTTGTCAATGACTTCTTTAGAATTCTAAAAGCTTTCTCACATTCTGGAGACCATATGAACTTAGTTTGATTCTTCAACAGCTCTGTGATTGGCTTGGCTACCTTTGAAAAGTCAGGGATGAATCGACGGTAATAACCCGCCATTCCTAGAAAACTTCGGACTTCATGAACTGAGATTGGTGGTTTCCAATTCAGAATATCTTTCACCTTGCCAGGATCTACTGCTACTCCTTCAGCTGACAACACATGGCCTAAGAATTGCACTTCTCTTAACCAAAACTCACATTTACTGAACTTGGCATACAGTTGGTGATCTCTCAAACGATTCAGAACAACTCTGAGATGCTCAACATGCTCTTCTTTACTTTTGGAATATACCAGAATATCATCAATAAAAACAACCATAAACTTGTCAAGCTCCGGCATGAAAACTGAGTTCATCAGATACATGAAATGTGCTGGTGCATTGGTGAGACCAAAAGACATAACTAGGTATTCATACAGCCCATATCTGGTGGTGAATGCAGTCTTTGGGATATCTTCAGGTCGAATCTTGATTTGATGGTACCCTGATCGAAGATCGATCTTTGAAAATACCTTTGCCCCCGCAAGCTGATCAAAAAGCAGATCAATGTGTGGCAACGGATATTTATTCTTAATGGTTACTTCATTCAGCGGTCGGTAATCAACACACATCCTTAAAGTCTGATCTTTCTTCTTAACAAACAGAGCTGGACATCCCCATGGTGAGGAACTGGGTCTGATAAAACCTTTGTTACGTAACTCTTGCAGTTGATCCTTGAGTTCTGCCAATTCATTGGGTGGCATTCTGTAAGCTCTCCGGGATATTGGGGCAGTACCCGGTTTTAACTCAATTATAAACTCTACATCTCTGTCTGGTGGCAGACCTGGCAGATCATCTGGAAACACATCTGGAAATTCACAGACTACCGGTATATCACAAATCTCTTGTACTGAAGTTGCACATACCCTTTCAACGGTTCTCTTTGGGATAGGAAGTTGGATAAGAAGATGAGATTTATTATCTGGCAGGTTCAACCTTATAGTTCTGTGCAGTGCATCTATAAGGGCTCCTCTTTGGTACATCCAATTCATACCCAGGATTACATCTATATCCTGTTTCTGTAATATTATCATTGAGGTAGGGAATATATGCCCACCTAACTCTATAGGTACGTCGCGTACCATCTCCTTAGTACACAGTCGTCCCCCGAGCGACTGGATAAAGAAATCTTCTTGCGTTCCCATAATTGGAATGTCATGCTTAACAACAAAGGTGCGATTTATGAATGTATGCGATACACCTGAATCAAATAACAGTACTGCTGGATGATTAGCAACAGGGAACATACCCATCATAACAGGTTCTCCCTCTGGGATTGCACTTGCTTGAGTATAGAATACACGTCCGGTCTTCTTCTTCTCACCCTTACCCTTCTGAACATTCAGATTATTGTTCTTGCTCTGAGGTTGTTGCTGTTGCGGTACGGGAGCTCTGGGATAGTTAGGATTGTACTGCCTTGGATACGGGCAGTCCTTGGAAAAGTGGCCTGGCTTTCCACAATTGTAGCAGGGAAAGTTATGGGTGGCTGGAGTCTGGTTTCGAATACCAGGGGCATTCGGCTGTGGTGGATATTGCGGGGTTGCGGCAGGACGATAAAACGTCTGCGGCTGAGCTTGGTATTGCGGTGGACGATAGGTTGGGCGGAAATGATTCTGAGGGTGGTAAACAAACTTCTGACGCTTCTTAATGCCGCCAGACGGGCTTGAAAATACTGGCTTCTTTTTCTTCGACTCTTTGTGCAGTCGGGACTTCTCTTCTGACGCAATAGCCACGTTGACTATCTCATGGTATGTAGCATTATAACAGGTGACTAATGCTTCTTGGATTCTGGTACTCAACCCTCTCATGAAATAGTTTTTCTTCTTCGCATCAGTGTTCACATATTCTACTGCATACTGGGACAGATGATTGAATTTACCCACGTACTGTAGAACTGTCTGGTTCCCTTGCTTCAGCGAGAGAAACTCCTCTAGCTTCATGGCCATGACACCATCTGGGATATAATGTGCTCTGAAGGCTTCACGAAACTCCTGCCAAGTGACACGGTGGCCAGCAGGCCGTGCGGCGACCAGATTCACCCACCACGCCCCTGCGGCACCTCTAAGCTGCTGCGCTGCAAACACGGGCTTCTGGTGCTCCGTGCACTGTAACAGTTCAAACTTCTGCTCCATGGTACGGAGCCAGTCATCCGCCTCTAACGGCTCATCTGCCTTTGAGAACACTGGTTACGGCCTCCATTGTTACGGCCTCGACGACCCTGATTTCCATTCTGATTTTGATTCTGAGCCAATAGTGTAGTGGCATTGACCAAAGCGGCAATAGCCTCTGCCAAGGTGGGTGGAAACGGTGGAGGATTCGGAGTATTGTCCCCATCATGGGAAGTTCCAGTACCGTCCATCTGTTGTACACAAACCATATTTATTTACATCGCTTTATTGAATTAAAAAGCAGTTAGTACAGTACTTGTATACACATACAAACTTATCTTACATTATTTCATTACAAACTTGCTCGCAAGCAAGAAACTACCCACTAGGGTTCTTAGAAAGCAGGAAAGACTACTATATTACATAGCCATCCATGTCAACACTTCACTCCTCATCATCATCGCTGATCACGATCACTCCATCCTCAACCTCTGGAACACTTGCACCAGTGACATGACTTGCATCATCCCCACTTTCCATCATGGGTTCATCTTCCTCCGGATCTTCTTCATTGTCCTCTCCATCAGGAACAACCACGGCACCAACATCATCTTCTACTGCCTGGGGCTGATGATTGGGATTCATCAGATCATTTAGCCTATGGACTTCCTCATGCAGAACAGTATTGTACTGCTCCAGGTGTGTCACATAAAGCTCTAACTCACGAACACGAGCCCTGGTCTCTGTCTCCTTTTCCAGAGACTCGTTCTGGAACTACTTCCAAAAACGCATATTGCGCTTCAGTCGCTCCACTTCTGATGTAAGCCTTGCAACCTCTGATTCCGAATCCGGGTTCGGATTACGGTTACTGCTTGCTCCATCAACTCTGGTGGCCAACTGATGACGCGGCACTCCTTGTGGTCCCGTTTTCTTGCGAGGAGTTGTCTTCACACGTGCCATCCTAAAGCAAGATAGAATTAGGACGATGAGAACAGATAGGGGGATCTGAAGGTTAGCATGAATAGGATTGAACCTTACTTAACCCAAACCACTTTAAAAGGGAAGGTAACTTAAGCAGGTTAATTAAACATGGTGCATGCATCGTACTTACGATCTAACAGAAAGATTAAGCAACACATGCAGACTTTATAACATAGGGCACTATACAAGATACTTCACTACGAAGCTTTCAAATATGAACTAAGGAAACCATAGAACAGATTAAGATAAGCAAAAGCAATTTGGACCAAAATATCAATATTAAGTTTATTTGACCCAAAACATTTTGAATTTTTGCAAAGTAATACTACAATAACTCGAGTGATTATGCTCTGGTACCAGCTGTCACAGAACCTCCTAATTATGATGGCCCACAAGTACACGTCATTGCCATAATGACCTCTGACAGTCGTACTTATGTTCACCATAACTTAAAAGGCCTGCTTTCCTCCGAACAGGATCCAATCACAGGAGTATTGCAATATTACAACAGTTTATTCAAAATATTCAACAGAGTAAAGTAGCGGAAGTCTTACAATAATATAGGTTTACAAACCAGTTTTCAAACTTCAAACCTTATGTACATTATTACAAACCATTAGTAGAGAAGTATCGGTAGTAACTTTATTACAACACCCAAACGAGATGCCTTGCCCAAAGGCCACACAATCTACTCGTCGTCGCTTTCTTCAACCACGACGGTCATGCAACAAGGCTCGAAGCAGACTTGTTCATGAACCGCACCTGCAACAAGGGGTTCAACAAACCCTGAGTACGAGAGTACTCAACAAGACTTACCCGACTAAAACAAAGACTCCAAGGGCATGCTAGCTTTAGGGAATCAAGGTACGGGTAAATCAGAATCAAATTTTCTTTTGCAGAAAAGCTTACTAAGGTAAGTCCTTATCTTCAACATTTTACTTTTACCATTGATGGTTCATTAACCAAATCTAGGTGATCCTAATCTAGATCAAAGTAATTATCATCAAAACCTTTCTCATTCTTTCTTTCAATTTCAGTTCTTAACTACGATGTTGGTGCAAGGCCAAGACTCCTTTCTCGTAGAGTAACGACGATTCGAACCGCTTCATTTACCCAGCTGGGGATTCCTAACCACACGACATATGTAGAACCGAATCTAGCATATATCAACTCTTACCCGAATAACCCAAAACCAGAACGTGTCCATCGCCACCCGAGAGCACAGTACTCCTCGAACCCGGCCACATTCTAGCCCCGAGGGTACACGTTACTCTCGCCATCTCTCCACTCTCAGTGCGAGGTTAGACGTTCTCGTAATGGACTAACCAAAGTAAGGCTTACCCGACATGGGCACATGGCTAGTACTAATAAAAACTCCATGACGCGAGGGCCAACAACGTACGGTCCTTAACTGATAAGGCGGAAATAATACATTGGGACTCCTCTCCCAATGTACGTTAGCAGTGGCCAAACTACCCGCCCGATCTTACAAGTTCATTCACATATTTCAATATTCATTAAGAATGCCGTCATGGCTATGTAAACATTTCATTTAAAAGCTTAACTTCTAAGCATAGCGAAGCATACTACGCATTTTCCGTAAAACAGGTATCAAGGGTAATATTGCAATAATCAAGGATGATAATGCAGCAATTAGGTTATCACGCAACTCCTAATTACTTAATGCAATAAACCATAATATAACAATAAAACATTTGTAAAATTCAAGGTAGGGTTTAAATGCACCGGGGCTTGCCTTGCTCGGACACGACGACTGACTCGGACTCGGAGACTCCAACGTCTGGTCCGGAACCCACTGACGATCGCTCTTCTCCGGAAGCTTGCTCGACGACTTCGGCTTCCTCGAAAGCGGTGACTACACGAATACATAACATGCTTTAACATGATGCTTGATGATAAACATGATGCTTGATGATAACATGCCACGATTATTATTCGAGTACAACTTCCCTTCACGGTACAGTCGTAAACAGAAAACCTACTAACTAGTAGCGACGAGTTCCCGCGATACCAGCTCTTAACCTAACAAGTTACTAACGAGCTCAATCATGAAATTAAAGTGCCAGAGATCACAAAAGGGTAGTGACCTAAGGACATCACTCAATCAAAAGGCACACAACACTTAAAGTTCTCAAATTAACATTTGTTTTCTATTTAAATAATTAGGGCATAATTAGAAGTTGATCAAACTTTATCTAAACAAGTTCAAACTTTTTCTATGGGTTAACAATGATTTATAACAGTACCATAATAAATTTCATAATTTTTGGATAAATAAATTAATTATTAAAATTACTGGAAGTTGCATTTAATCTTTATTGGGACCAATTAATTCTACTGCATAAAGTATTCAAATTCATGATTTAACATTTTTCCTAGATAGTTTATACATTGAGAAGCTTATACAAAAATTTTCATGAATTTTGGAACTCTACACAATTTTTAAACAAATAAACAAATAACTGCACTATTCATTTATTTGAAAAAGAAAAACAAAAACGAAATCGGCCCGATTTTTATTTTTCCCGCGGTCCGGCCCAGCGAACGGCCCAGCAACGCGCGCCCGCGCGCGCACGCGCGTTCGGCCCAGTCGCGGCCCAGCCCAGCCGGCCTGCTCCGCCCGCGCGCTCGCTCACTCTCTCTCGCTGACACGGTGTCCCCGCCTGTCATCACCTTCCTCCCGCCTCCTCTCGCTCTCCCGCGCGCTCACTCACCTCCGCGCGGTGGCCGGCCGGTGACCGATGCCCCGGTCGACAAATCGAGCTGACCAACACGTTCTACATCACCTCACGAACCCGTTTTGCTAAGTTGCGCCATGGTTCGAGCCCTAGTGACCCGCGAGCGACGGCGATGGCGGCACGGTGGCTACGGGAGCAGCACGCCGGCGACTACAAAGCGGTAGAGGTTAAATTGAAGGGTCGGGAAGCATCAGTAGCTCACCACGGTTGCAGTGGAGCTCTCGATGGCGACGGGGAGCGGCTGGAGTGGTCTGGCCAGGGGAAGCGGCTTGGTCGCCGGAGTTGAGCACGGGAAGCGGTGGTCGCGGTGGTTCAGACGGAATTGGGCTGGCTCGGGTGGTTCACGAGGTGCACGAGGATGCGGCGATGCTGTTGGTGCGACTGGCGTGGCCGGAGACGGCTCGGTGGCGGCAGCGGCGAGCGGTGGAGCTAGCGGCGGCGGCGGTGGCGGAAATGGAAAACGTCACGGTGAACTCATGTATATATAGGCAACGACCACGGTTCACTTCACTGGAAGACGCGCGATGTCGTGCTGGCGATCGAGGACACGCCTGGAAGCCGGCCGAAGCCGTCCGGCGTCTCGCCGGCGCCCATACCGCGCGGTGGCCGGCGGTGATACGTCGTGCACTGTAGATGCCCCCCCCAATTTTGAAATTCAAACTGTTTTCTCAAATTACTTTCAAATTTGTATAACAACTTGAAAATCTTTCAATGTATGAAATCTTCAGAATTTCAAGCTCTACAAGTTTGGTATTGAACACTTTTTCAAATTCTGCTTGGATTTTGAAATTTCAGTTTAAATTCAAAAAGGGACATATTTTTCAGATTTGGTAATTTAGAAATTACTTTTGATTTTGTATTGAAACTTCAAAATCTCCAAACATCAAAGTTGTTTATCTAGACCAGACCTACAACTTTGCTGTTCAAAACTTTTTCAAATTCAGCCTCCATTTTGAAATCTTAGTTTGGGGACAAAAATGAATTAAATCTGAAATTTGTTTGTTTTCAAAATTACTCCACATTTTACACTAAAACTTTGAAAACTCAAAACACCAAAGTTGTAGCCCTTGAAAAGTTCTACAAACTTGGTATTGAACTTTTCCCAAATTTTGCTTAGATTTTGAATTATTTCAAAAGGGGTAAAACAGGGTTTTGAAATTTAGGGTCTTTGGAGGGATTTCAAATTGGAATTTGTTTCTACTTTGATTTGTGATTACTTAGTGATCAAAACCTCACCCAAGGGCATCATTTGGACCAACATGACATAGTTGACCAAATGTCACTCTTGGTTGACCAATTTACTTTTGAAATTGTTTTACATTTCTCCCCAGATTTGAATTCGAATCCGAATCGGAAAACTCGCGACAAGTTTTGGGACTCCAATTCAAACTCAAATTTGGAGCTTTATTTTAGATGTTGTACTTAAGCTCATACCCTACACTTGACACTAGTGTGCAACACAGTCGCGCACCTCAAATTACGCAGAGCATGGACTAAGTATTTGCAGTGATATTCGAAATTAGGGTTTTCGATTTCGGAGCACACCACTGAGAAACACATTCAACCTAAATAAGTAAACTTGTTTTAGTTGATGCATAACAAGGTTAACCTAACATGTATGATTAGCAATGCATTATGATGACATGGCAGATTAATTAGTACTATAACACCCGGGGTGTTACAGCCCTTCCCCCTTAAAGAAATCTCGTCCCGAGATTTAAAGCCTTGAGTTAAATAATGGAAAAGGAAACGTGTCAAGCACACACGTCCAAGACTTGGCTACAAAATAGGTAGGGGTTTTTCTGCATTACAAAGATTTTTAAAAGGATAGGTTACAATTTAAAGAAGAAATTGCAACCTAGATAGAAGCAAAGAACTCCGGGAAATTCTCCAACAGGTAATCCTCCGATTCCCAGGTGGCTTCCTCTTCTGAATGTTGATCCCATTGTATCTTGTACCATTTAATTGTTTTACTCCGGGTAACACGATCCTTTCGATCCAAGACTCGGACAGGATATTCAGAATATGTCAAATCAGGCTCAAGTTCAACCCCCTCCACATCAACAACTTGATCAGGCACCTGCAGACACTTCTTCATTTGTGATACATGAAATACATTGTGCACTGCTGACAGTTGTTCAGGCAGCTTTAATCTATATGCCACCTTCCCACATTTTTCAATGATCTGAAAAGGACCAATATAACGTGGTGCGAGTTTGCCTTTAACTCCAAATCTATTAACTCCTTTCATGGGTGACACTTTCAGATAAACATAATCTCCCACTTTAAACATCAAGGGTCGACGCCTTTTATCTGCATAACTCTTCTGTCGAGACTGAGCAACTTTTAAATTCTTTTGTATCTGCCTAACCTTTTCTTCCGTTTTCTTCACTAGATCAACTCCATAAAACCATCTTTCTCCTGGTTCAGACCAATTCAACGGAGTTCTGCACCTGCGGCCATATAATGCTTCAAACGGTGCCATTTTGATACTCTCTTGATAACTATTGTTGTATGAGAATTCTGCTAACGGTAAACATTCATCCCATTGATCCTGATAGGTGAGAGCACAGGATCTTAACATATCTTCCAAAATTTGATTTACTTTTTCAGTCTGTCCCCCAGTTTGTGGATGATAGGCTGTGCTATAAAGAAGTTTAGTACCCAATGACTTTTGAAACTGTCTCCAAAATTGCGAAACAAATTGAGTACCCCTGTCACTAACAATTGTTTTGGGTATTCCATGTAAACTCATAATCCGAGCAACATATATTTCTGCATATCTAGATGCTCTATAGTCAACCTTCATAGGTACAAAGTGAGCTGACTTAGTCAAACGGTCCACAATGACCCAAATTGAATCAAAGCCTCTTGAAGTCTTGGGTAACCCAGTAATGAAATCCATACTAATATCTTCCCATTTCCAGGATGGAATGGGCAAGGGTTGTAACATTCCTGCCGGCTTTAAATGTTCGACTTTCACTTTGCGACAAGTATCACATCTGGCAACATACTTAGCAATCTCGATTTTCATTTTGTTCCACCAGAATCTCTGTTTCAAATCTTGATACATCTTATTACTCCCTGGATGAATAGAAAACCTTGTACTATGTGCTTCATCAAGAATGAACTGACGTAACTCTGAAATCTTTGGGACCACTAGCCGGTTCTTAAACCACAGCACACCTGCATCATCAATACTGAAATCTGTCTGTTGACCAGTTTTAACTTTTTCTTTGATATGAGCTATTCCAGAATTATTTCTCTGAGCAGACACAATTTGATCTTTGATTGTTGATTCTACTGTGACATTAGTCAACTGACCTTGTTGAATTATTTCAATATTTAACTTCTCCAATTCGTAACACAAACTGTAGTCCATTGGCTTCACAGTCATACAATTGCAATGGTTCTTTCTACTGAGTGCATCAGCAACTACATTTGCTTTTCCAGGGTGATAGTGTACTTTCAAATCATAATCCTTTATCAATTCAAGCCATCTTCTTTGCCTCATATTCAATTCTGACTGAGTAAAGATATACTTTAAGCTCTTGTGATCTGTATACATGTGGCAAGTATTGCCTAACAAGTAATGACGCCAGATTTTTAATGCATGAACCACAGCTGCTAGTTCAAGATCATGTGTCGGATAATGTTCTTCATGGCGCTTCAACTGTCTCGAGGCATAAGCAATGACTCTGCCTTCTTGCATCAATACGCAACCAAGGCCAATACCCGAGGCATCACAATAAACATCAAATGGCTTTTCTATATCTGGTTGTGTCAAAACTGGAGCAGTTGTCAATGACTTCTTTAGAATTCTAAAAGCTTTCTCACATTCTGGAGACCATATGAACTTAGTTTGATTCTTCAACAGCTCTGTGATTGGCTTGGCTAACTTCTATTTAGCTAACGTTTGAACGATTTTTTATGCAATATACATAGACGTGTCTTCTTCATTTGCTTTTACTTTCACGTGTACAACCTGTATACACTTAGCATTTTCTTTTTTTCTCCATTTCTCTTGCTCTACGCTTGAGTGATTCATCCGTGGTTATGATCACGGACTTACGTCCATTCAATTTCTACTTTTTCTTCTTTTCTCTGTCGCATTTTATTTTCTTACTTCATCTTTTCTTTTTCTTTTTTATTAGTCTATCCATTTTCTTCTATATACTATGAATAATTTTTTATGTTGAGAAATTTGATCGGAATAAATTACATAGAAAAACTATGTTGGATAAGTTGTGTGTAATTTTTTAAAAGACGTTGGACAACATAGGTGTATAAATTATATTAATCCTATAGTTATTATGTAAGTTATGTTGAGAAATTGTTATGAACAAGTTTGCTAGCTGATACTTATGAACAGGAGTTAGGTTTTAAAAGTTGTGTAAAAAAGTTATCATGATAAACTGTATATAAAACATTGTTAAAAACTTATATTGAGAAAGTTACGATTAGGTTATGTCTCGTAAAATATTAGGTATAAAAGTTACATAGAAAAGTTAGGTTTCATTTTTTACTTTTATTTTTTCCTTTTTAAAAATTTTTATAGTAACATATCAATTTTTCATCAATATGCTATCAATATATTTTTTTAGATTTAGAAACTTGTTCAGTACAAGTTATGTAAAAAATGTTAGATAACAAAAACTTATATGTTGAAGTTATGTTATTCATAAAATTATTATACAAAAATTTGCCAAAAAATGTATGTGGAGAAATTATTATGATAAAATAATGCAAAAAACTTGTCATATAAGTTGTCTACAAAATCACATAAAAATTATTAAAAAAAAGTTATGATAAGAAATTGTGGTGATAAGTTCTATTCTAGAAAATGTTATATTGACAAAGTTGTGAATATAAGTTGTACTAGTAAGTTATGTCCTGTAAAATATTATGCATAAAAGTTATATGTATCCCTTAGTAACTTTTCTTAAAGTGGAAAGTTGTAGAAAACATTTTTTTCCAAACAAGGAAAGTTGCGGGAGTAGCTGACGATTCGCTGGATTGGAATCCAGTGAATGCTTGCTAATTAGTGGCTCAGCAGGGGCCATAGCTGGCCTGGTCCTTCCTGGGTGTGGCTGGCTGTGTCCACCGCTAGCTTGGCCCTGCTTAGCTGCGGCTGGGCGTGGTCAGCTACTGGCTGGCCATGGCTAATGAGCATGGCCGGCCATAGCCGGCCTGGTCCTTATTGGGTGTGGCTGGCTGTGTCCACCGCTAGCTTGGCCCTGCTTAGCTGCGGCTGGGCTACGCCTGGGAATGGGCCGTGATCCGCTCCAAGCCCCACTCCAATCCTGTGTGATTAAGTTGTAAGCCCGATCCTGTTCCAACTTGAAACTATAATATATAGCCCGATCCAATCCAATCCTTCACTTCACTCTGTCCTAACCACTCCTGATCCTTTTCATCCTACGGGCCGATCAGTACTGACAAGGGCCGGAACATATTATATTCAAATATACTTGCAAGCAAGCAAGCAAGCGAAACGTCAATACTGAGCACGATCCAAGGGCCGGCACATACTATATTCAAATATACTAGCAAGCAAGCAAAATGTCAATACTGACCACGATCCAAGGGCCGGCACATATACTAAAATACAATGGAATTTAACCATTTGACTGCATCCAATTCGATTACAATGGAATTAGAACAAGCAAACACAAAAGTTCTGCAGATTGATTGGCGAGTTGTTGGAAGAGGCACAAGATCATCATAGTACTGGTGAGTTACTTCGTTTAACCATTTGAAGTGAGTGTGCAGCCTAAACACCTGCAAATGAATCAAATATACATAAGTAAGAGAAGACAAGGCAAGGAAACTTGATATGCCAACTAACCAAACAAAGTCAGGGAGGCAAGCAAAAAAAACACCTGGATGAGAATTCTAAATGGTAAGTACTTAGCTAGTGCCTTGTAAATTGTTTATCATTAGAATTGTATCTTGACAGATAAATGAAATATCTCCAGTGCACTAAAAAAAATCAATAATGCTAGGAAGGCAGTGCAGTGATTCAGTGAACTGTGGCCTGTGAGAGTGAGACCCACTGACATAGGAAGGCAGTTCTTTCCTTGTGAGGTACAGTAACGACTGCACTGCCTTGCTAATCATTTGTCCCCTGATAAAATCCTCCTAGTTCGACAGTTGGTCAAGCTAGCTGAGCCCACAAGTAAGGCCAAGGTGGATAAGTAGGGTCCCACTGTTGGAGTATGTGTTTAGGCCCATGAGGCTAAGGCCCATGTGGCCCATGTATGGAACCTATTTAGCTACCCTTCTAGGGTTAGCCTAATCAATAAAATCCACTAATTCCAACATGGTACCAGAGCCTCTTCTCTCTTCCTCCCTCTTCCCAGCCGCCGGCTGACCCCAGCAGCAGGGGCGCCGCCGCCTGCCACCTCTTCCCAGCCGGCCATGGCTGTTTCCCTCCCCCTCTCTCACCCCACCTCCTCCTGGGCCCGGCTCGCGGCTTCTCCTCCTCTGCCGCCGCAGCCCCATCCCCTGCTTCCCTTGGCGGCGCTCTGCCAGCCGCCGCCGCCACCCCCTGCTTTCCCTGGTGGCGCTCTGCCAGCCGCCGCCCCTTCCCCTGCTTCCCCAGCCACCGCATCCCCTGGCGCCGGAACTTCCCGTCCTCCCGGCGCCGCCCGTCCTCCTGGCGCGGGAGCCGCCCGTCCTCCCGGTGCTGCGCCCCTCCCGCCCGCAGCTGGTGCGGCTGCCCTGGCCGCTACTGCGTACCCAGGCGGCGCCCGCCCAGAAGCGGCCCATGCGCCGCCGACCGCTGGTGGGCCCCCTGCACCCGCCCAGCCGCTGCTGGTGGCCCCTGGCGCGGCTGCGGCTCCCAGCGCGCCACCGCCGGCCGCTGCTCCTCCCTTTCCCGTGGCATGGCCGGCCCCTGGCGGGTTCCCTGCCGCCGGCCCTGAGCCACAGCCGGCCGCAGCTCCTCCCTCGCCCGCGGCGTGGCCGGCCACTGGCGGGCTGCCCGCCGCCTCTGGGCAGCGCCTGCCCCTCGCCCTTGCGTCCGCCTCGACCAGCCCACAGGCGCGGCTGCCAGCCATGGGTGCCGGTGCTGCCCTTGGCCCGGGCTGGACCCCCTCCGCCTCTGCGCCCCTGCTGGCTGCTGCTCTTCCCTCTTCCGCTGCTCCCGCCACTGCGCCATTGCCGGCTGCTGCTCCTCCTCCCGCCGCATGGCCGACCCCTGGCCTGCAGGCTGGCTGCTGCCTTGCGCCCGGTGTGACCGTCGGGACCGCCCTTTCCTTTGCTGGTGCGGCCCGCCCACCCGCGCTACTGCCTTCGCCCACCCCCTCCGCCTCCGTGCCCCTCTTTCCCGCGACATGGGCACAACAGGCCATTGCTTTCGCTGCCGGCAGTGCCCCCGCGCCTGCGCCTTTCCCGGCCGCCCCGACACTGCATCCGTCCCCTACGCCGCCGTCGTTTCTTGTGGGTTCTCCTCCCCCCGGACCGAGCGAGGGTGGGGGGGCCGTGGCGGACGCCGTCGTCGCGGACGGGGACGTGGTGGGGGTTCTGGGTTCCACGACCCGTCATGGTCCTTCCAGGCTCCCGGTGGTGAGCCTCGCCTGCCGGCCGCCGCCATGCTCGCTGCTGCTTCTCCCGGGTTTCAACCAGCAGCATTCCCGTGGGCTACACCCTCTAGCGCCTCGCCCGGTTGGGACTCGGCGGCCTTGGCACACTCATTCAGCACGATGGCCCCGCGAACTCCTGTCGGCCCACAGTGGATCGCAGATTTGGGTGCCACCTACCACACCACTCCTGACCCCACTATTCTCTCTTCCGTTCAACCTCCCTCTTCCTATCACCCTTCATCCATCATGGTCGCTAATGGGTCCTGCCTTCCTGTCACATCCGTGGGTGCCGCCGGCGCCCCTGGCTCCTTTCGTCTTCCCGATGTTCTTGTGGCACCTTCTATGGTTCACAACCTTCTTTCTATTCGTCGGTTTACTGCTGACAATTCCTGTTCTGTGGAGTTTGACTCTTCCGGTCTCACTGTCAGAGACTTGGCTTCCCGCCGTCCTCTACTTCGGTGTGACAGCACGGGTCCCCTTTACCCCCTTCGCTTCCCAGCGTCTCCTTCATCTTCTTCGTCGAACCCTTTGTCAGCTGCTTTCGCCACCACTACTTCCTCCACTACTTGGCACCGGCGACTCGGCCATCTTGGTCGTGATGCCCTGATGCAGCTCAGTCGTAGTTCTGACATTCGGTGTCCTCGGACTTACGATGAGCATTTGTGTCATGCGTGTCAGCTGGGCCGTCATGTCCGTCTTCCTTTCCATAGTTCTTCTTCCCAGGCGGCCCACATCTTTGATCTTATACATTGCGACCTCTGGACCTCTCCTGTCATCAGCGTTTCTGGCTACAAGTTCTATCTTGTGCTGCTTGATGATTTCTCTCATTACTCCTGGACTTTTCCTCTTCGTGCCAAGTCTGACGCTTTCCCCGCCATTCTCCACTTCTTCGCTTGGGTGTCCACACAGTTCGGCCTCACCATCAAGGCCGTCCAGTGTGACAATGGTCGTGAGTTCGATAACTCCGCCTCCCGTGCCTTCTTTGTCTCTCACGGTGTTCAGCTCTGCATGTCTTGTCCATACACCTCTTTCCAGAATGGCAAGGCTGAGCGGATGATTCGCACCACCAACGACACCGTGCGTACTCTTCTGTTTCAGGCCTCTCTTCCCGCTCGCTTCTGGGCTGAGGGCCTGCACACCTCCACCTACCTTCTTAACCGTCTTCCTTCCGCGGCCTGCCCTGCTCCCACTCCTCACCACGCCCTCTTCGGTACCCCTCCTTGGTACGATCACCTCCGCGTGTTTGGGTGTGCGTGTTACCCCAACACCGCTGCCACTTCTTTCCACAAGCTGGACCCTCGCTCCACGCTCTGTGTCTTCCTCGGGTACTCTCCGGATCACAAGGGGTACCGGTGCTTTGACCTTACCTCCCGACGGGTTCTCATCCCTCGCCATGTGGTGTTCGATGAGTCCGTCTTTCCCTTTTCCAGCACTACCACCCCTCCGGTACCTGACCCACCCTCCCTGTTTCTCACTGACCCGGTGGTCCAGCCACCTTTTTCGTGGCCTCCTGCAGGTACCGCTTCGCTGCGCGCCGGGTCAGCCCCCGGTCCTGGATCCCCAGCGGGTCCGGGCCCGTCGTCCTCGGGCGCGGCCCCGTCCTCTCCGGTTGGTGCAGCCCCGGGGCCTTCGTCCCCCGCTTCTGCCCCGGGGGGGTCATGTCGGTCGCTGACGCCGGATCCCGTCCCGGCACCTGCCCCGGCACCTCCGTCGAGGTTCGCCGCGCCGGTACGGGTGTACCAGCGCAGGCCGCGGCCGCCGCCGCTCGCGCTCCCTTCTCCACCGGGGACACCGACACCACCGCCGCAGTCCCCGCCGGCTCGTGGTGCCCCGCCGGTCTACCACTCGCCGCTGCTTCACCGACACCCGCGGCATGTTCACCCGATGGTGACTAGACACGCGGCTGGCACACTGCCGCCTCGTGCCTTCGAGGCTTCGACCGGCGACGCGGTGGTCTCTCCGGTACCCTCTTCCGTTCGCGACGCCCTGTTGGACCCTCACTGGCGCCGCGCGATGGAAGAGGAGTACGCCACGCTACTCGCCAACCAGACATGGGAGTTGGTGCCCCGGCCGCCGGGCGCCAATGTCGTCACCGGCAAGTGGATTTGGACCCACAAGCGCCGGGCCGACGGCTCTCTCGAGCGCTACAAGGCTCGGTGGGTCCTCCGGGGTTTCACTCAGCGCCCTGGCGTCGACTACGATGAGACCTTCAGCCCGGTGGTCAAGCCGGCCACCGTCCGTACCGTGCTATCGTTGGCGCTTGCTCGGTCTTGGCCCGTCCATCAGCTGGACGTCAAGAACGCCTTCCTCCACGGCCTTCTCACCGAGACGGTGTACTGCAGTCAGCCGGCGGGGTTCGTCGACACCACCCGTCCTGACATGGTTTGCCGGCTCAACAGGTCCCTCTACGGCCTCAAGCAGGCACCTCGGGCGTGGAACCACCGGTTCGCCGCTTTCTTGCTGACCCTGGGGTTCATGGAGGCCAAGTCCGATACGTCTCTGTTCGTCTACCACCATGGAGCCGACACTGCATACTTACTGCTCTATGTTGATGACATTGTCCTCACCGCCTCCAGTGCGCCACTTCTCCGCCGGATCATCACCGCTCTCCAGCAGGAGTTCGCGATGAAGGATCTGGGTGAGCTCCACCACTTCCTCGGTGTCACTGTTGAGCACCGTCCTACCGGGCTCCTACTTCACCAGCGACAGTACACTCGGGACATCCTGGAGCGGGCTGGGATGACTGACTGCAACCCCTGCTCCACTCCGGTCGACACTCAGGGCAAGCTGTCTGAGGCTGAGGGACCACCGGTGGCCGATCCCACTGCGTACAGGAGTCTCGTCGGGGCCCTTCAGTACCTCACCTTCATCCGGCCGGACATCACCTATGCAGTTCAGCAGGTCTGCCTCCATATGCATGACCCCCGGGAGTCTCACCGCACGGCTCTCAAGCGCCTCCTCCGCTACCTCCGGGGCATGCTCGACTACGGCCTCCTCCTCCACCGGGCCTCCTCCACCGACCTCACCGTTTACACCGACGCTGACTGTGCCGGGTGCCCGGATACTCGCCGCTCCACCTCCGGCTACGCCGTCTTCCTGGGCGGCAACCTGGTGTCTTGGTCGTCCAAGCGCCAGCCGGTGGTCTCCCGGTCCAGCGCCGAGGCGGAGTACCGTGCCGTTGCTAACGGCGTGGCGGAGGCCGCCTGGCTCCGGCAGCTGCTTGCGGAGTTGCACACTCCACCCTCCCAGAGCACCCTGATCTACTGCGACAACGTCAGTGCGGTCTACCTCTCCACCAACCCCATCCAGCACCAGCGGACGAAGCATATGGAGATCGACCTCCACTTTGTCCGTGATCGGGTGGCCATAGGCGAGGTGCGGGTCCTTCATGTTCCGACGACCTCCCAGTTCGCGGACATCTTCACCAAAGGCCTCCCGTCCTCGACCTTCCCCGAGTTTCGCTCCAGCCTCAACATCACCGGTGGCTAGTTGCGTCTGTGGGGGGGTTGTGTGTGTTCTTTCTTGTTCAGCCTTGAACTCCGCTGCGCCGGTAGTTCAGACTGCGGGGGGGGTGTTGGAGTATGTGTTTAGGCCCATGAGACTAAGGCCCATGTGGCCCATGTATGGAACCTATTTAGCTACCCTTCTAGAGTTAGCCTAATCAATGAAATCCACTAATTCCAACACCCACTACTAGAAGCTTACCCCTATTTAGGTGTGGGTATTACTATTACTAACAAATAATGTTTCTCTTGTCAGTAAAGTGGCTTCTGCAGTGGGTTGCTTTGCTCAGAAGTAGGAGTACACTCGTTTTGTTCTTCATCCAGTCTGCTATGCCAAAACTTACAAAGAAGAATCTAAGAACTCCTCAATGCAACAGACTACAGACGTGTGCAATGTATTACTATAAGGAACCGTTGGGCTGGGCCTCTGGTGTTAGGGATTCCTCTACTTCTAGAGCAGCAAAAGGGAAGTAGCAACAGAGCTCATACTAAGGAGCTAAGGATTTTTAAATGTGCCAGTCATTTGTAAATTTATTTGAGACAGTAATACATATATATCTTTTTTTTCCTCTATAAAAACATAGATTCATTCACCATGGTCATTTGTTCAGTGTATGAGTGAACTGTCAGTTTGGGCAGAAGTACCTGTAATGTTGTACCAATATAAAATGAAACCTACTATTACTAAAAATGGAATCCACTTAGTCATATATTAATGCAGTGGCTGATCAGACCATAATCTAATACCAAAAAAATATGCAGTGAAGCATGGCTGATTCAAAGAAGTCAATTTCATATTTAGTGGCTGATCAACACATGAGTGAATCACTAGTATTCAAAAACACATTGTGAAGTTGCAAATCAATTTCAGAATATGCAGCAGATCAATTTCAACATTTCTAGTGAACCAGCAGCTAGGGCACTAACCTGTCAATCATCTACTTCTTCATCTGATTCAAACATACGATGTCCGGTCATTGGTTGACCTGCATTGAACAAGACAAACATATTAAACCACTGTTATAAACAAAACTGGCTTTACAATATGTATATTAATTAAATATGACAATTACCTTCTTCTGCATCATTAAAGCCAATCAACCAATCTTTTGCACAGACTAACGCTTCAAGAGTTTCCAGAGAGAGATGTCCTATTTTTGCCAAGTATTCTTCTAGCAGCACTAAAAGCAGATTCTGAGGACACTGTGCTAACAGGAATAGACAAGAAGTCTCTGGCCATCAAAGACAAGATAGGATAGGCATCCGAGTTTTTCTTCCACCATGCTAGAACATTAAAGTTCTCTATCGGTCTCACAACTACTCTAGGATCATCCAAATAAATATCCAATTCTGATCTTTCTAAGCGAGTACTTGAGTTTTGTGATGAAAATTGAGCAAATGCAAGCTCTACACGCCGTTTGCCACGAAGTCCAGAAGAACTCGAATCGCCCTGACTTAAAACTTCCTCTTCATATGAAATCAAAACAGGACCGGCGTTGTTCCTCACAATCCTCTCATACTCTAGATAATATTTCTTTAAGTATTGTCTAAGCTCTCTCATCTTCACTTCCGCTTCTGTATTCTCAACAGTTAAGTAAAAGAACCTAATAAAATCAGCTTTCATTGATGGGTCCAAGACAACAGCTATGAGAAGTACCATACTAGGCGCATCCCAGTATTTCTGAAACTTGGTATACATAGCTTCAGCCAACTCATTGAGCAGTTCATTGGTATTCCACGTCTCATCAAGCAATACATCTCGAACTGCCATCAACATCTTCATAAAGAGGTGGGCCGTTGGATGCCTATCTGCAGAAAATGCTTTTGTAGCCTCACTGAACTGTTCTAGGAATTCGTGAAGCGATTCAGCTTTCTGCTAGTCTTGTTCACTAGGAACATCCTGATACGCTCTGCTGCGAATCTGTTGAGAGCTGCTTTATATTTTAGAGCTTCATTCAACATGTCATACGTAGCATTCCAGCGGTGGGAAACATCTAGAACCAGCCCCGACTTGACTTTGAGACCTAATGCCTGAACGATTGAGTTGAATGTTTGCAGATGAGAAGGTGTAGATGTGACAACCTTGATAATGTCTCTTACCCTTCCGACTGCATTTGGTATGACTTGCAATCCAACTTGGACCATTATATTGAGCACATGAGCGGCACATCTGACATGTATGTGTTCACCCTTAAAGAACATCTGAGCACCTAGAGCAGCACGCAAGTCTCTAATCGCTCTGTTGTTCACGCTTGCATTATCTAGAGTCACTGTGAACACACGATCAACTAAATCCCACTCCGTCAAGCAAGTCGTGATGCCATATTGCACAGCAAATGAGTTATGGGGGAAAGAGATCTGCTTGAATGCAATAATCTTCTTATGGAGCTCAAACTCTTCATCAATGTAATGAGCTGTAACTCCAAGATACCCCAAATTTTGGTTAGACGACCACAAATCAGCAGTTAAACTGACATGAGACTTCAACTTTGTCATCTTTTGATGTAGCTGTAATTTCTCTTCTTCATACAACGTCAGACAGTCTGCACGAACAGTTTGTCGACCTACCACATTGAATGAAGGCTGACAATAATTTATCATCTCTTTCCAAGCAGGATCAGCTGCTTTTCGAAATGCTACCTCAGCACTAAGGAAGTACTTTGCAATCAGACCTCTGAATACAATAGGATCAAATACAGAATTATCTCTATCAGACTTGTTCTTCAAAGTTGCTAAGAATCTATCCCTGTCCTCCTGAGGGATATGATGACAATAATATCCAATATGCCTATTCAAGTGAGTTGTACCTTTCCCTGACACAGAAGACAACTGGAGCTTGCAATACTTGCAGACAGCCTTCTCAATTCCATCAATGATTTCTGAGTCAACATAAGCCCAAACTTTAGCCCTCTTTTTCCCTGACCGGCCTGACTGATCAGTGGAGATAGCATCAAGACTATCCTCAACTTCTGCTGCTGTTGCTGATGAAACCCTCTCCATAATACCTATATCACAAGATTGTAAGTGTAGTCAGCACAGCTCTAGCAAGCCATTTCTACAATTGTATAGAAAAAAGCATAGAACTGAAACAATTGTATAACAAGTATATCTCCAACAGAAAACTGTTTCTGTCTCCCAGGACTGACATAACCCAAATGTTTCCCAAACTCATCCTGTCTAGCTGCAACTCTGAAAATGGAAGACGCTAAAGCAATATTAGCACTGCCAATAAATTCAGCAAAAGAGAACGTCCTGGCATGGCATTATGATAGTAAGGGCATCTTCTCCGTTAAGAGTGCCTACAAAGTCTGCAGGAGGCATTTTCTAATTAATCAGAGCCGGAATGGAGGTGCATCTAGCTCTGGTTCAACCAGCTCTGGCGAGGATCTATGGAGGGGAATTTGGAATATGGAGTGCACGAATAAAATCAAACACTTCCTCTGGAGAGTTGCACACAATAGTCATCCACACTTAGAGCTAACCTGGAAGCTAGAGGTATGGACATCGATAATAGATGTGTGATATGCAATCAGAAAGGTGAAGACGGTGGCCATTTCTATTTCAAATGCCAAATGGCAAGGGACCTATGGGCGGCTTTAAGCCTGACAGCACACGTCATTCAGCTAGCGACGATTGATTCAGCGAGGGCGGCAGTCCGCTACATCCTGGGGCTGGCCAAGCACCTGCAGCTGAAGCTTGCTGTTGGAATGTGGATGTGGTGGTCAGAAAGGGACAAGATTAGAGAGGAAGGACAGCGAAGACCGATTTACTTAATGGTTAAATCGGTTGAATGTTATGTCTCCAACAGAAAACTGTTTCTAACTGTCTCCCAGGACCGACATAACCCAAAATCAGAGGATTTTTCTAACTATCTCCCAGGACTGACAGAACCCAAAATCGGAAAGGGCACTATGGAAACCTAAACCAATATAGTTAATCCACTCCAGATTGCAGGATAGAAAAGCATAGCCACTATAATTTTTGTGTTTGTATATGGAAGATTCACTCATCCACATGCACCAGAGCAATTGAGATAAACCAATATCAACAATTTTCTTTCAGAATCATATCATTCACCACGAGCCAAAAATGAAAATTTTCTATTTCGAAATGGCGGCACCAGTTTACTGATCATATTATTTCAGCATCAAGCAGTCGGATTTGCATCTAGAATCTAGAAATAACTAAAGCATGGGAAGCAATAGGGGCAAAGAAGCAGCCGAGCAAACTTGTTCAGTGGCCAAGAAGTCACCTCACCTCCGTGCGGGCTCTCTGGAGTGATAGGATCGATCGGATAGTGAGGCACAACTAGCAGCGGAGGTGTGGGTGTAGGAGGGCCTTGGCCTTCTTCTTCTTCTTGCTATTGAAGGACGAGGAGGGCTTCTTCGTGGACGGCGCGGGCGCGGAGACCTTGGCAGGCTTGGCGGCGGCGAGGCGTGCTGCGCGTCGGATCCTGGCAACAAATGGAGATGCAATGGGGCCTGAGGAATCGCTGCTGCCGCTGCCCAACTCCTCAACCCGCGTCGCCGCCGACTCCTAAACCCGTGCCGCCGCCGCCTCTCAGCTCCCGAGGACCCCGCCTGACCCCTCGAGCGACTCTGCGAGGGAGACGCAAAGGCAGAATCCGTTTCTAGGATCCTTGGGCCGACCCTCTTCCAACGATCCTTCCACCGACTCGGGCCATGGCAACAGCCCAGCCCCTTTATGGGCCAATCCAATCCAACTCGACCCTATTGTATACATAGCCCATTGACAATCCGTAAAAGGAGGCCCGTGAGTTGGGGGCCCTTTCAGCCCTTTGGTTTACACGATCCGTTCCCAGGTTTAGCTGGGCGTGGTCAGCTACTGGCTGGCCATGGCTAATGAGCATGGCTGGCTATAGGCTGGCTATGGCCTAGCCAAGGCCGGCCGCAGCATATTAACAATGACTATGGCCTAGCCAAGGATGACCATCTAAAAGTTATTGTAGTGTTATTTGCGAACTGATCATAGATCTATTGGTTGGATTCCTTGTGGTGAAACCTGTTCACCGTGAAAGTCCTCAACTTGGCACAGATACTCGCATTTTCCTGGATTTATTCCAGGATTTAACGACGCTATGTTTTTAATGGTAGACGACGTTCCCGTCGACAATGAGGCGCCTGTGGTGACTTCGTGAACCTCAAGATCTGCCGGCTCAATCATTCGGAGATGCTCATAGTGGGAGGATTTGCGTATATGTGTTCATAGATGTGAGTGTGCGTACATGTGTGGGCGTCAACGTTGTACTATGTAATTCTAAAAAAAAATAGATTGCAAGTGTTATTTATGTGTCACAATTGTCATATATGTGTAAATGTTCATGAATGTAAAGATCTGAGGTCCATCCTACTTATGTGCAGGTACTGCATTTTCTTCAAACCGCAGCTTATCAGAAAATGGTGATCAGATTGAAATCAGTACACAGACAAGTAGTTTCAAACAGGGCCTACAAATAAACTCGACAGCAGGGTCTTTAAACATAAACCTTCCATTCAAGGAACACAATTAAGTTCTGTAAGGCAATGCATGCTATGTATGATACTTATATAAAGACAGAACAACGAAATAACAAATAACAACTTCATATCTACATTGTATGATTGTCTGTGCGCAAGTACGTTGCAAACGCTACACTTTACATATTTGGTCTAAAAGTACACATGTACATGTCGCTTCCACTTTGATTCTTTATCTTACATTTCATCACGCCTGGATTCCTCCTATCATCCTATGGCTGGCAGTGAAGATCTGGAATTGCCATCACAGATCCAATGGAGGTGTGTCCTGGTTCATTGCCATGATCTTTCAGAACTTTCACAAATCATGTTAAAGATAAATTTGGTTAACATAAACAATACAATTAATTCAAATATGAGCATGAAACAATCCACATATGATTCATTCACGTACATAGCACTAAGTAATCTACAGTGTATTTTAAGACAACATTATGGTGGGTGTGTGGTGTCAGTTCTCAGTTGTAACAGGGCTCTTGCCCTACTTTCTTCTTAATACAATAAAGTGCAGCTCTCCTGCGTTTTTGAGAAAAAAACATTATGTACACGTGAAGCTATACCAGGTAAAACAGGGCAACCTCAACTGACTATTCGAGTATAATTTTTTAAGCATATAGGTCGACATTTCTTGTGACAAACTTAATAGCGTAAAGCTTCGAGCAAGTTCAATTCATCAACCATATAGTACAGAACAAAAAAGAAGATAATTTTGAGATTATTCAGGACAATGGAGAAAACTCACCTTGTGCAAAAGATCATGGGCAATGTAGTCCCAAGGAAGAGACACAGACATCAAGCAGCACTTCAGAGGCACAAGCTCATCGTTCATTCGTTTATTAGCAGATGCAGACTCATAAGCGTGCTTTGCTAGCTTTGATGCAGCAGAAGCTGCTTTGTGAACAAGGACCCGAAAGCTATCTCCTGGATCTTTCTTTGACTTCTCACGGCTCTGGTCTAATAACAGAAGTAAGAACATCCAAATGAGAATGTGTTGTGTGTTGACAAGCTGCATTACAAGAAACTGAAAGCTACAAGTTTGCATGTGGATTTGAGTGAGTTACGTTGCAGGAGGATAGTGGGTCATCAACAATCTGCTACACAGTTTTGCATGTTCAACTATCAGTCATCATTTCAAAATGGAAACCACTAATTTGATATGTAATTTAGTGTGCTACAATACTACAATAGACAGTATCTGCAGAGGCAAGACTGAGTAGTAACGTGATAAAAAAAGACTGAATAGTAACATGTGCATATGTAGTTTACATGTCCGGAAGGTGGAAATACATCATATTTTTCTTACCAGTGCACCCTTTTTTATAACAAACCAACACAATAACAACAAAAGTTAACAACAGGTACTTTAAAGGCATATGAAAAAGTGAAACCTAGTCTACAGACAGAAAGGAAGAAGATTTCCCATGCTAACCATAACGGACCTGCAATGCTAGAGACAGCTACTTCAACCTCTCCATGTCCTTCTGGGCCCCTCATAAAAAGTCTGTCAAGCTTATTGTGGTCATGCCCAAGTGAGAGGAAGCTCCCAAATTTTGATCTGCCAGCTATTGCAAAAGAGGAATACACATAAGAATATGCCATGTTAATACTTCTGGAATAAAATAAAATAAAAACTTGGCCTACGAGGACCACCCCCAGGGTCTTGTACTTAAGAAGGTCTTCTCACATAGACCGAGAAAATCCCCGAACCCCTGCCCCATCCATACACAGGGAACCATAACCTGTGAGTGGACCAGCTCTTGACCTATGCTTTGGCCTAAGACAGACGAGGGGATTTTTTTAACCACAGCCTGAAATTCGCTCCCACGGAGAGTCGAATCCAGGACCTAAGGAGTGCCACTGAGGCTCTCTAACCAGATGGTCCGAGGCCCGTTGGCAATACTTCTGGAATACATTTACACTACAGTTTAAACAAATCATCAATTTTAAGTAGGTAAAAAATAGCATTATGTGAGCGAAGAGTTCATCCAATAAAAAATAGCATAACATATTTTTCTTGCCACTTAAGCACCAACCGGTAGGTAGATGTGAACTCAAATACTAAATATCACAATAAAAGTAACATTGTTTGTCCTATAAACAAAGTAGATAGATGAGACGCTCACCGTCATAAGCCTCACGGACGTTTTGGTAGCTCACATAACCTGAGAAGAGAGTTCTCTGCAATGACAATCAAAGATCTTGCTGAATTATACAGTACAAATGGCACCCGGATGCTATGCACAAATTTGGAGTAACTTAATGTATGTACAGTGCCAATAGGACAGTAGAAGAAACAGGACCATTTACTTGATTATTTCCTATGATTCTTTGTAGGTATGGATGTTTCAGAAGAGCTCACAAACTTTCTTCCATAAATTTAGTGAAGGCAATCACAGATGGCCTCTCTTTGAAATATGAAACAAGCTGAAACCCGATTGAGCTAATCCTTTCATTGAGAAACCAATCAAATTATTTAGGAAATAGATACATTGGTTGGAAAAAAGATAGATTCCTAATCCTGTTCTACAAACAAGTTAAATAAAAAATTATGTCACCAACATCTAGATATGATAAACAGAAACCTTCATTGCTCTGAATTACGAGAAGAACCTTTGGTGGTTTTTCTTGGGCAGTCCCACAGCTAACTCCAGGCTGTATATTTGAAACAGGATTCTTGGACTCGGTTTTTTCAGGAAATGCTGCCCCATCATGTGCGTTGAGAATCACACAATAGCAGTGTTCAGGATCTGATAAAACCTGCTTAAATTAGAAGAACACAGTGCTCAACTTTAGGAACTACAAACATGGTGGAAAACAACAAAAGGAAATCATGCTACCTGGACACTATGTTGTACAGCTACAAATTTGATATAATATAATTGCACAGAACCTTACCACAGCATCAAAAGTATCATCAAAATCGTCTACTGAGAAAAAGATGTTGGGATATGCAGGTACCGTTTCTACAGCCTGTCCACATATGCATGAGCTCCTATTAGGACTTAAAAGACTCTGTCTTTCAAAGTATGGTGCAAAATAGAACCCTACCTTCCTTCGGTCAAGATGAAAATTTACACGGCTAGGGGACGCGTACACAGTTTTTGTAACCTATTTCAAAGAGAATGAGACAAGGTTAGTTAATAGTAATACAAACATAAAAGCCTCTCAACACCTCTGATGCAACATCAATACTAAACGTCAGCCATATAAGTGGGGCATCTTCCCGATATGACGCTTCTGATTCTTTCATTTTCATGCAGAACATACAGGAAATATGCAGTCAAAGGGCTATAAGAAATGGAGAGGGTATAATGGAATTAAATTGTGAGGGAGTACTCTGCAACAACCATCTACTGTAGAGCTTGCTATCATACAGGAGCATATTTCAAGTACAGAAATTAGTGTGTTTTTTCTTAATTCTATGTAGTTAGGATAAACGATTGATCTTAATTTAACTGGTATGTCTAGTTCACATATAGGCGAAGTAAATCAAACTATTTGCAGGCATCTCTTAAATAATTAAGGCTGTGTTTAGTTCCCATGGAATGCAAAATGCAAAATGCCAACTACTTTAGAATGATGAAATACAAAATGCCAAAATTTTCATGGGTGTGTTTAGTTCCATCCAAAATGTCAAATTTTTCATGGGATGAGTGAGGGCTTTTTGGCTTTTTTTGGCCTCTTGAGGCCAAAATCCAAAATGGAGAATGGATACCTTTTTACCAAAATTTTGCATGGTGTTTAGTTCCATTCTGCAAAATGATGGGCCAAAACCCAAAATTTTTTGGGTGAAATGGGGAACTAAACACACCCTAAATTTGGTATCCTTAAGTCATTGCAAAATTGAAATCAAATGATTTTTCAAATGTATTAGTGAAAAACTGAAGATAAGCAGTTTCAAACAAAGCAGAAGGAAACAACTTTAGTTTTAGTCTGTGCTCATCTAGAAAAGAATCACTGATGACTAAATGAAAATGCTTATTGTTACTGCACCTTATAAACTGGGCACAACTGTTTGCTTTTCGCTGCACGGTTGCGAAGATCTCCAATGCTGTGGAAGTAGTTCATAAAAACCAACATACCAACAAGTGACTATACAGTATCCACAAACAATAAGGACAAAAATCATATCACAACTGATTCTAATTTTCTGTGACAACAAATGCTACAAGAATCTAGAATTTCCATGTCCTTTCGCATGCCAGAACAAACTCATGAAGAAAAGTAATTTTGATCATCCTAATTGCTCAGTAAGCTAATCGTTTATGCCAGGTCCAATCCTCAGCCTTTTACCCTAACCTACATGTGTCAAAAGAATTATCATGTGCAACTGTGCAAATTTCAAAAATAGGATGAGAAATCAAGAGTTCAAGACACAAGAGGATGGATAGCTGTGCATGGTTGGCATATCAGAACTGCTACATTACACTTTAAGTGAGAGAAATTACTTTATTAAATCATTATGAAGGTTGTCTTTGTTCATACATAGAATTGTATGTAAATTATTCAGGATAACTACTAAGCATGCAGTTTTTTACTGAGCTGTTGCAGAAACATACCCAAATATCGCAACAGTGACAGTGTATGACGAGTGAGCGATTAAATTCAAATAGAAGGAACGCTCCCAATCAATCTCCACTGTATTAATACTGATCTTTTCAAGCTGCTTCACATAAAAAAGATGATGTTAACTACCACATCAACTCAAAAAAGAGCATGACTTATTATCAGAGGTTTCCCACCTATAACAATATATTAAACAAATGTAATAGGCGCAATGGCTACGATATCTGACAAACATGAAAATTACAATACTGCATCTCCATGTGCTGATGTATATGCATGTAAGTTGGAAGACATTCACACAGGTAGGAATCCTCAATTAGTTAAGGAAAAAATATAAGAAGGACATTCATGCCATAAGTCCACTTCTCAGTGCAGATTTTTAACTTGAATGGATAATTGTACACATTTATCATTCGGCGCTAGTTATTGTGTTAGTGAAAGAAAAGAAAATACAAACTGCATTACTCAAGTAAACTTAAAAACTAACAAGGATGAAGGATATCACTGAAACTTTCAGTCAGGGAAAACACATTCAGAGGAACACTTTTTTTCTCGAACAGCGCAGGAGAACTGCGCGTCATTTCATTAAGCCAGAAAAAAGGTACACAGGTCCAAGAGACCCAACACACACACCCCACAACTCACACACTCACACACTGGACCTTGGATTACAGGATCACCACACAAAGAACATAAAAACAACCAAAAGCCTCCAAGCCTTAAGCCCCAGACGGCAACGACCTAGCAACAAGTTCCTGGAGTTTGGAGGCCCCCACTGAGCACCAAAGCCCTCCCTCTGAGCTAATAGCCGTAATGACTTCCTGAACACTTGGCCTCTTATTATCAAAGACACAAGTATTACGATGCTTCCAAATCTCCCAAGCTACCAAGATTATCAAGAGGACGAAACAATAAATCATTTGCTAGTGGGCTTGGGAGAGGGTTATCGAGCATCGCCTAAGGAGAGTGACACATGTGACCCAAAATCAGTTTGGGTTCATGCCTGGTAGGTCGACTATGGAGGCGATTTTCTTATTACGACAATTGATGGAGAGATATAGGGAGCAGAAGAAGGACTTGCACATGGTCTTTATTGACCTCGAGAAGGCATATGACAAAGTACCGAGAAATGTCATGTGGTGGACCTTGGAAAAGCACAAGTCCCAACCAAGTACGTTACCCTCATTAAGGATATGTACAGGGATGTGGTGACGTTTGTCCGAACATGTGATGGCGACACCAGTGACTTTCTAATTAAAATAGAACTGCATCAGGGGTCAGCTTTGAGCCCTTATTTATTTGCTTTGGTGATGGATGAGGTCACAAGGGACATACAAGGTGATATCCCTTGGTATATGCTCTTTGCTGATGATGTGGTGCTAGTTGACGACAGTAGGGCAGGGGTTAATAGGAAGTTAGAACTATGGAGGCACACGTTAGAGTCGAAAGGGTTTAGACTTAGTAGGACTAAGACCGAGTACATGAGGTGCGATTTCAGCGCGACTAGGCATGAGGAGGGAGACGTTAGTCTCGATGGGCAAGTGGTGGCCAAGAAGGATACTTTTCGGTATTTAGTGTCGATGCTACAAAATGATGGAGACATTGATGAAGATGTTAGGCATAGAATTTCAGCCGGCTGGTTGAAATGGCGTCAAGCTTCTGGCGTCCTCTATGATAAAAGAGTGCCTCAGAAGCTGAAAGGTAAGTTCTATAGGACGGCGATTCGTCCGGCGATGTTATACGGTGCTAAGTGTTGGCCTACAAAAAGGCGACATGTCCAGCAATTGAGTGTAGCAGAGATGCGTATGTTGCGATGGTGTTGTGGGCACACAAGGAGGGATAGAGTCCGGAACGACGATATTCGGGATAGGGTTGGGGTGGCACCAATTGAGAAGAAATTGATTCAACATCGGTTGAGATGGTTTGGACATGTCCAACGGAGGCCTCCTAAGGCGCCGGTGCGTAGTGGAGTTCTAAAGCGGGCCGATAACGTAAAGAGCGGTAGAGGTCGACCTAAACTAACTTAGGACGAGTCCATTAAGAGAGATCTTAAGGAGTGGAATATCTCCAAGGATTTAGCTATGGACAGGAGCGCTTGGAGATTGGCAATCAACGTGCCTGAACCGTGACCTCTTTTTGTCTTGTGCCCTTTATGTCCCTTTACGTGTCTCCCTGTTTCTCGTCTCTTTTGGGTTTCATCTCTAGCCTACCCCAACTTGCTTGGGACAAAAGACTATGTTGTTGTTGTTGTTTGTTTGTTTCGTCCTCTTGATCACACAAAGGACATGCCTCAGGATGGGGTAGGTTCCTTTTTTGCTAAGTGATCAGCTGTCCAAACCCGGTTGTGAAATACCAACCAGATGAAAAACTTACAGCGCGGAGGAGCCCAGGTTTTCCAGATCCTTCTCCATGAGCCAAACTTAATGGATCCCTCGAAGAAGGCTGCATATGCCGATTTGCTGCTGTAGGATCCATCCTGTGTTAATTTCCATTTATACTGGTCTGTAGTCTCTGGATGCAAAACGAAACCATCCACAATATCCTAGATCTGGAAGAGCTCAAGTAGGACCTCGACTGTACGAGCTCCCTTAACATCTTGAGTCCAACTTCTATTATGCAACGCCTGAGCCACAATCCTTCTTTTGGCTGTACGTTTTGGAACTGCCTTGAACAAGTTGGGTGCAATTTCAGCCATGGTATACCCATCCAACCATCTATCTGTCCAGAATAATATTTTCTCTCCATTTCCGACTATGGCATCGACTGCAACATGGAAGAGAGCCCGGGCCTTATGAGGAACAGCAATAGGAAGGCCAGCCCAAGGTCTTTCATCGTCTGTCTTTTGTGCCCACAGCCACCGAATCTTAAGTGCGCAGCCAAGCAATTCAAGATTATGAATCCCAAGTCCTCCGTATTCAAGTGGTCTCTGTACCTTCTCCCAAGCAACCAGGCAATTGCCACCATTGGCCTGTTGGTGACCCTTCCAGAGAAAACCTCGCCGCTTTTTATCGATGGCCTTAATCACCCATTTTGGAAGGTCCAAGGTAATTAAATGATATATTGGGACAGCCGTCAGCACAACCTTAACCAACACTAATCGTCCGGCCCTGTTCAAAAGAGAAGCCTTCCATCCAGGGAGATAATCTGCCACCTTATCAACTAAAGGTAGAAGCACCTCCTTAGTTGGTTTTCCAATGGTGAGTGGGAGGCCAAGATATGTGCAAGGAAAAGTCTTTATAGAGCAAGAGAGAATATTTGCCGTGAGTGTCAGATCCTCATCAGTACAGTGAATAGGGGAAACTGAACTTTTAGCCAAGTTAGTTCTGAGACCAGAGGCATAGCCAAACAAGTCCAATATGTGCCTGATAGTGATCAAATCCAAATTGTAGGGCCTCAAAAATATCACCGCATCATCAGCATAGAAGGATACCCGGTGTCGTGCCTGCTGAACGGCAAGAGGCTGCAACAAGCCCGTCGAAGTGGCAAAATTGACCATAGAGTTCAGGACGTCCATAACTAGAATAAACAACATCGGAGACAATGGGTCTCCTTGTCTGAGGCCACGGTGGTGGAAAATAGTGTCCCCGGGTTCTCCATTGACTAAGATCTGTGTCGAGGAGGTGGACAAGATTAAGCAAATGAGGTCTCGCCACCGCTGACCAAACCCCACCTTACGCATAATCTCCAGTAGGAACGACCAAGAAAAAGAGTCAAACGCCTTAGAGATGTCCAGCTTAAGATGGATATGCACCTCTTTCTTGTTATGCAAAGATTTTACCATATGCTGAACCAGCATAAAATTATCGTGTATTTTCCTTCCCCGCACAAAAGCGCTCTGGTTTGCAGAGACCGAGGAAGGCAATAGGGGGGCTAGCCGGTTAGCCAAGAGCTTGGTCACTAATTTGGCAAAGCTGTGAATAAGACTTATAGGCCGAAAATCCTTTACTTCAACCGCATCCACTTTTTTAGGCAGCAAGGTAATGAAAGCCGTGTTCAAGAGCTGAAATTTGAAAACATGGCCTTGCTGGATGGCGTCTAACGCCATCAACACATCACCTTTAATAATGCTCCAGCAGGACTTATAAAACCTCCCTGTGAATCCATCCGGCCCTAGAACCTTGTCCAAGGGCATATCCTTTATAGTAGCCCATACTTCCTCCTCAAAGAATTGGACATCCAGCTCAGATAAGTTATGGTGTTGAATATCCAAGACATCTAAATCAAGAGTGTAGTCCCTTTCTTCAGCCCTGCACAGAATGTTATCATAGAAATCATCCACTGCCCTCTGCTTTTCTTCCTGTGAGACGACCACTTGATTCCCATCTTGTAATTTTGAGATGAAGAGGCACACCTTTTCATAGCACCCAATAAATGAACTCACATCCAAATGCCACTAAAAAAACAAATGAAGAGCAAGAAACATGTAGTATTTTCTTGAATCTATTGAAATGAAGCCATAAGCATTAGGTCTCAGGTGATCTGAAGTAAAGTAGACCAGGTATTTCTTCATTTACCGTGGTAGCCCATCTCCGTACAAAAAAGGGAGGCGGATCTTCCATGTTATCATTAAAACCATAACCATGCAATTTCTGCATCAACACCAAGTAATATCAAGATAAGAATAGTAGTGGATTTTCAAAGAACAATGACCTATTAAGCAAGAATGAGGACTAAATCAGCAGGAACCATAATGAGTACCTACCATGTTATTAACAAAGAAGACGAGGTCGTCCTCTTCACTTCTTTTTGATTGCCTGCCACGCACAAAGAATAGATCAAGCATTTCATGCCAAAACTTATCATCCATTCCCACATCTGATGCATCATCCTCAGCATCAACAATTGTCCACCCAATCAAATGTGAGTGCTTCTTCACCATGGTCAACAACTCGGTCCTGAAAAAAGAGCATGCAGAAGAGAGAAAATTGCTCAACCACTTTTCTTGTTTATCATTGGATAGCTTGCTAAATCTGCTCCATGATTCACGAGAATGAAAAATCTATAAACCGAGCATGAACCTAAGCAATTACTCAAGCTGGATAAATGACTTAGATGACTGTAAGTCTGTAACAGACTTATCGAACAGATTAACTTGAGCATGTCACAGTAGGTGCGCAGAAGTACATGGGACACAGGTTATTTTGATTTCCATCTTCGCATAGCCAAAAAGATTTACTAATGATACATGGTAATGCCAGAATTTGTGGCCAAAAGCATATGCATGCACGTTGGGTTGGAGTAGAGAGGACCCATCGGCCACCACAGAGTGTATAGACAGGTAATCCCTAGCAATTACGAACCCACTGTAGTATAGAGTCAAAAAAATGAAACAGCAGCAGCAGCAACTGAAGTCAATCATCAATAGGCGTGAAATTTAGCAAGCTTAGTTGTTCATGCTTGCTTTGTATGGGGCCATTAATTCCATGGAATGGCTGCCCCTCGGAACCAGGTTTGATGAGATATCGCAACTATGTAGCACAAGCAAAGGAACGATTCGGATCACAGGCTAGAAATAACCCATCTCCACAGACCACAGTACAATGCTTGTGATAGGCTAATTTTGGTTTCCGCAATTCCGCTCCCTCGCTGCTTCTCTCTCTTCCCGCAGCCGTGGCGTGGAGACTGGAGTGCCCCATCCATCCACTTATCCCCACCCTGATTATCGAAGAGGAAGGAAGACCATAAAGGAGGGGTTCACATCGCGCGCATACCTTGAGGGCGATGATGATGCATCCATGGTGCCGCTGAATCTGTGGGCGGCGACCTCGCCGGATGGGGAGGGGGACGAAGGAGAAGGCGGCGCGGCCATGGCGATGGGATTGGGGAATCCAACCGATTCCGAGGGCACGCGCGTCGGAAGCAAGGCAGGCAACCGCACTCGCCCGCACGCCTCCTCGCTCTGCTCTGCTCTCTGGGAACCGGGATCCCCTGCTCTCCTGCACAGCACGGCACGGCACGTGGCTTGAAACTAGGTTGGCCAGGCTGCAAGAGTTGTGGGAAGAAAGTCCGATCTGATGAACAATCCGGCCCCACCGGCCCAGTAAGCTGGCACTAGCGTCAATAAGGCCCGTTGGATTGCATAGGCCGAGAGAGCCTAGCCCAATAACTGCATCTTGGGCCAAACGTTAAAAGTTGTCCATGAATCTCTTTTCAATGTTTTCTAATTTGCAGAGAGAGAGATCCATACTAGGACACAAGGGAAGGGCTAGCGCCCGGATGTCCAGACACTGCTCCTGCGCCTATAGTGCCTCTCACGCCCCGCGTCCCGCATCCCATCCCGCACCAGCACTTGCGTTCGGACCCCCACCCTAACGCACTAGCACCAGTACCCTCGACGAGCCCCAACGCACCACAGGGATGACTAACGCCGGCGCCGAAAGCAGCGCGGAGCTGACCACGGCGGAGCCGCTGGGAAAGAGGAGGACAGTCCATCAAAAGTTGCTCGCCTCTCGCTGGCGACGTCGGAGTCGGAGGAGACACCGAGGCGAGGCAGCAGAAGGCACGGAGGGAGATGCAACACCCGATCTAATTTTGAAACATTCAAACGCAGCACTTGCATCATACGTATTAAGACAAATGAAAAACTTGAAATATGTATTTAAAACACTTGCAAAAACACCTAGAAAACACTTGAAACCATTGTAAACATACATAACAGCTAAATAAAACACTTACAACATATGTATGAAACATATATAAACACACTTGCAACATACGTCTAAAAAATAGATGAAACATTGGAAACAAAAGTTTGCAATATATGTCTACAACCATTGCAACATATGCAATATCTCGATCTACTTTTGCAACATCCATATAAAATAATTCTAACATACCTATGAAACATCTAAAACACTTGAACGTATGTTTTGCAACATGCGGGAGGCCAGGGCCGGTCGGTTCCAGCCATCAGGGTAGGAGTCGGTGGCAAGCGATGCCACACCACCAGCACACACAATGGGAGGGAGCGGGCGGCGCACGCGACGGGCGGAGCAAACACCACCAGCACCCAGCACCGCCAGCACAGCCTCGGCTTGCCCGGGCGAACGGCGCGTTCGAGTGGACGACACGCGTGGCGGGGGAGGGGGGAGGGGGAGGGGAGCGCGCGGCGCACGCGATGGGCAAGCGAGCGAGCGCACAGTAGCAGCGAAGTAGAGTGGCGCACGGCGTCCGGATGGGACGGATGCTTGCGTCCTATCATTATCGTTCTTGAAAATACAAAATTCCATAACCCCATGAATGAAAGCTGCCACTGGACTAACATAGGAATAGAAGACTGAGGCAAGAATTTTCTCTGCAGGAGACCTTAAGAGATTCTCTATTCGCACATCCGTCTTCTTGCTCCTCGATCGCAATCAGTCTTTCTCTTCCTTGCTTAGTAGCAGATCCAACATGACTGTATTAAACCTTAAGCAATTAGGATCATTGTTTATATACATATATTTGAAATTGTTCAAAGTTGAACCCCAGACCAAAGGGACTACACGTCTACACTATAAATACATATCAACTAAGCCACTAAGGTGAGAGGATGATGCCCAACTTCATTAGGCCTTGTTTAGATGCACCCTAAAAGTTGAAATTTTTTCACTCTCTCTCCATCACATCAATTTTTGGACTCATGCATGAAGTAGTAAATGTAGGTAAAAAATAATTAATTACACAGTTTAGTTGGAAATCACGAGATGAATCTTTTGAGCCTAGTTGGTCCACGATTGGACAATATTTGTCAAATAAGACGAAAGTGGTACTATTTATCGGGTTGAAATTTTTTTCAATATAAACGAGGACTTAGTTTGCTCCCCAATGATATACTTTTCTTACTTATGTTTTAGCCCCGTTTGGATAAGATTTTAGAATCCAGATTTTGGATAAAAATAATCTCTGATATTTCTTGAATTTTGTGTGTGATAAAATCCCGTAAAATCCTAGCATGTTTGGGTGAGATTCTGGGATTTTGAGATTTTTTTATTTAGATTTCAAAAAAACCCCTAGGAACCAAACAGGGCCTTTGGAGAAAGCAACGGATATTGTGGCTGATTTTCCTTGAGATATTTCCACGAACATGTCCATTCATAGTGACCAGTCAGAGCTAGCCCTGGGCACGAAAAACCGAAAACCGAGAACCGAACCGAAAAAACCGAACCGATCGATTTCGGTTCCTAATTCGGTTCCAGAAATCCAGGAACCGAAATAACCTGGGTCAATTCGGTTCCAGGGTTTGGTTAACCGAATTAACCCGTAGGAACCGAATTCTTATTCCTCTTCATAATCATGACTTCATCTACACTTGAAACTTGAATAAGTGTGTGTATGGCTGTGTGCTAGTGTGTTGTATGGCTGGAGCCTGGAGTGGAGGCTGCATGTTTCATTTCATTACTGTTTGTTGTTTGAGTCTTTGATAATTGTTATTTATTTGTCTTAACATTTGAGAGAACAATCATATTATGTGGTACTGTTTATTGTGATGCATTGCTCTTAAAATTGTCCCTGTTGAGTGCATAAAAATGAGGCAAAATGCTGCTAAAATTTTTAATTGAATGAGCTATTTTTTAAGTTCCTGAAAATTTCGGTTCCTTCGATTAGAATCGAAACCGAACCGAAGGAACCGAAACCGAATTACCTCGGTTCCAAGATTTCTCAGGAACCGATCGGTTCCTTGTTCTACTGGAACCGAATTAGCAGGGAAACCGAGGAACCGAACCGAACCGAAGAACCGAATGGCCAGGGCTAGTCAGAGCCCGTGTGACGACATCAGAAGCGGATGAGCAACAACACCAGCTGCGCTGGACCAGAACGGTCCCTGGTTTGACTGACCGACGAGTGGGCCCAGCACTCCTCCAACGACGACGGAGAACCCCACGCCGGTTTGGGTCCCGTTTGCAGTTTTTCATTCACTGACCGGAGTGTACGACGACGAAAAACCACGACGGCCTTGTTTAGATACCAAATTTGGAATCAAACTTTGCATAGTAAATGTTCCGTCATACTGTAGCAATTTTGTTTTTATTTGGTAATAATTATCCAAATATTGATTAATTAGGCTTAAAATATTCGTCATACAAAGTACAACAAAACTGTGCAATTAGTTTTTGATTTCATTTACATTTCGTACTCTATATATGTGCCGATATTTTAATGTGATGGAGAATCTTCTTTTTACATAATGGAATTTAGAGGTGAATTTAGGTATCTAAACGAGGCCGACAGCATTTTTGCGCGGCAATTTCTGGTGTGCGCGCACCCGCGCTCCTCTTTTCTCTCATGTTCCCTCTGTAATTTCTGCTCCATGCAGGTGGTCCTGACCCTGCGTCCTTGTGGGGCCGGCATGTCATTGACGTCGCAGTCAAGGTCTTGTAATAAAGCCGGTCTTTAGTGTCTTCACACATCTACTTAGCTCCTGGTGGAATTGGTAGAGATACACAACAACGCCACCCAGCACTCTACTATCATGGTTATGTCTTCATTCTCTCACTAAAAACAGTGGGTATTCATTCTCTTACTAAAAAACTGGGTATAACGAGAAGAAATTATGAATAGTAAGAGGAGAAAGTTACACATAACAACAGTATTAACTGAATTGTCCCACCTTCACATAAAAAGGTATTTTTTAGAGTAGGCATTATTGGTCCTCGTCGAAAATTAAATATGAGCCTTTAGGCTTCATGGATTCATACATATTATCTATATGGAATGAAATGTAGAAACAAAAGTAGAATGGTCATAATTTTGTTGGTTACACATTTAGTGTAGTAAGGCCCCGTTCATTCGGCTTATAATCCGTCTTTTTCAGCTTGTTTTTTCAGTCGGAACAGTATTTTTCTCTCACAACAAATCAGTCAACAGTGTTTTTCAGCCGGCTTATCAGCACAGCCGAACGGGGCCTAAATTTCCTTCTAGATTCTGGTCTCCAAGTTAGCATAAGTGCTCACATTTTCACCTAGCTATTGTTTTAATGGTAGACAACACCCATGTCGGCAGTGAAAGCATATGTATTGACTTTTCAATATTAAGATTTGTTGCCCTAATATACAGTAGTTGTTCATAGTGTATATTTGGTTATTTCTATTTATGTTGGTTTTGCAAAAAATGTTATGTTGAAACATATTATCAACTTATATTAATTTCAGTCTAGGTTGTGCTTTGTCTGTTTTCCAATGTTTGACAACTTAGATTGTGTCTCATTTGTTTCTCTCTTGTAGCACATGGAACGAACTTAGGGTTGGAGTTTGAATGGTATGCTCGTTGTTAATGAGTTAACGATAACTGATAAGAAGCATATTGAATCCTAAATATAATTACTCTATGGTCATATGCTTGAAATTTAGAAATGAAACCGATGAAGAACTATCCAATAATTTAGAACCAAGAATCATGATATATGGTGAAATAGAAAATAAATTGTGCACATGCACCAGCTTCGAACTCAAGGGTGGCTAACTATGGTATTAGTACAAAGTAGATGAAGATGTGTATAAAAATATCTAATTATATTACATGCAGAGACATCGCTCTATATCGTAGCATTGTTACTTAGTAGCAATGTGAGGGTGATGTTGCATCTTGTACTGTTAAGGATGTTAATGTTGTGAAGAGTCATATTAGCCAATGAGTTCCGATGACGCTTGTTCTATGCGTACCAAGAAATTTCGCTTGCATTATGGCGTGATTGGTTTCTGTGTGAAACCATCTTGGCTAGCACCGAGCTAGGTTCTTGCTGACTAAGTTGTGTGTGTGCAAGAACGATTTATTTGTCTTCTATCGATCCTAGTTGCCTAGGAACACTGATTGGATAGTCAATTCTTTGATTCCCATCCTCTCGCTCATGTAGATGGGAAGTATTTTTCTGCCACATTCCGCATCGCCAGAGCCATGCTGCGGGAGAACACAATTTTTTTTCACAGGGAAACATATAATTTTTTTGCACCCCCCAAGCTAGGCTAGATGAGGCCTTTTATATGTCACAATCTAAGCTGAAGCCTTGATGGGGGCACTTAATCATCCAAAAGTTGCACCTCGTGAGTCTGGACAGACAAATACTAAAACCAATTACAACCTAAGATGTTTGTCATATGCGATCACAAACCTAAGGGTGAGTGCGCGCTCATGTATGTGAGCGTCTGCGTCTGTAACTGGATCTCGCAAAAAAAAGTCAAGAACAGCTGGATAAAATGGTTGATGGGATAGGGTAAGACCAGTGGCGGACCTAGGATTTTAGTACAGGGTATGCCACACAAAAAAAACTTTTATGCAATTCGGTAAAACCATTTTCAAATCGGTAAGCCATATTCAAATTTGGTAAAACCACATGCATTAATAACATGATATGCCTTAAATTTAAAGATTAAGCTAGAAACTACGACAAATTACTATACAAAGTTCAAATGAAATACAAATAGTTTGAAATATAGCCATAAAAGAGACTTATAATACTACCTGTCTAGCTTATTTACCCGCTGCTTTCTAAATGCTACCGGTAAAAGCAATATCAATCACAGTTCATTAGAAAACTCATGTAATATGTCATGGTGTATTTCACACGATACAACAAGATGGGATGAAAAATTGCAAAATAACGGATGAAATATATTTATTTATGGGATGAAAAAATTGCAAAATTGCATTGGATGTGCTCTAACAATTAGCACCACCAATTTACAAAAAATACATGCTGATGCTAAAATTATGCATATGTTGCTAAAATGATCTAGGAGTTTAGCTTAGGATATGCAGTCCAAAGAAATAACGGATCTTATTTCTTAAATTTATTTTTACTAAACGGAAACTATTGTAGAAAATACCCTGTCATCATTTTAATTAGGAAGTTAGGCTTTGCGTACACGTAGCCAGCAAGCAGCAACAGAGCAGTTTGGGTGGATCAATGAATGATGGCTGGAGCGGTGGGGCCTACAAGCAAAGATGTACTCATCAGGACCCTCCAAGGCGTGACTACGTGGACCTCCCGTCGTGTGGCTGTGTGGGCCTGAAAAAGGTCGTATCGGCAAGGCCGTAGCAGCGGCTGCTGCATTACCGTCTTCTCTGGTAAATTTTTCTTGTTTTCTTTTTCACAAAAATACATGTATAATACATTCTTTACTGGCTGGAGCTGCAGGGTATGCCAATGCATACCTGGCATACCCTGTAGGTCCGCCCCTGGGTAAGACACTGATGAAGCAGGATATTTTTGTTGAAAAAAGTGTGCAATCCTAGTACTACGATGATCAAGCAGACAACAACAAAAGATTGGCTGTGGTGAAAACGCGGTGGCTTCTAGCAATATTAGGACGAGGAGGCTCTTTCACAACTATAGTGAACAGCACGACGGGGCACGACTCATACGGTCGTCCCCGGTCTGAGCCTCCGCTTCGATCTCCTCTCCGCTTCCACCTCTGCCGGTGCGGGGGCGCGGCGCGAGGCATGGAGGGGAGGTGTCGAGGGGAGCCAGCGAGATAACCCACCTCTACCCCACCTCAATTCTACTCCTAAGCTCGCGCCTCCTCCGGCGCCGTGGTCTTCCTTCTTTCAGTCCCTCACCCCGATGGACTCACTTGCCGCCGCCTGCCTCTGCTCCCGCCGTCGCCGCGCTCGCCGACTCCTCCTGGCCGCTGCGGCGGCAACCGCCGGGTACGGCCTCTACCGCCTCTACCGCCACCACCGCCGCCGCATCGTCGCCGCCCTCTCCCTTGCCGACGCCGTGTCCCAGGTCGGTTCCGACCTCGCTGAGTTCCTCCGCTCCGACTCCGACCAGGTCCCACGAAGCCTCCTCCAGCTCTCCAAGCTCGCCGCCTCCGAACCCGTCTCCTCTGCTGCGTCTTCCCTCTCCGAGTCCCTCGCCTCCGGCGTCCTCCGCGCTATATCCTCCCACCAGCGCCAATTACATCAACAGCAGCAGCAGCAAAACCCCCAAACCCCACTCCAAGATCGGATCTTGGATCGCCTCCTCTCCCCCGAGGGCGCCGGATTCGCCTCCGCTGTCGTCGGAAGCTTCGCGAGGAACCTCGTCTTGTCCTCCTGCGACGCCCGCACGTCCGAGGCCGGCGACCGCGAGGAGCCCCGGTGGCTGGCTGCGCTCTGCAGCTCCACGGGCAAGGAGGCTGCCGCAGACCTCGTCCGAGTCTTCGTCAGCACCGCCGTAGCTGCCTACCTCGACCGCGCCACCGCAGTGCGCACCAACAACCAGCTGCTCGCTGGCCTCTCTGATCCAAGGCACGAGGCCAAGGTCAAGGACCTGGCTGTCTCTGTCTGCAACGGTGCTGTCGAAACCTTCCTCAGGACGTCGCGGCAGCTCGCCAAGGAGGCCTCCGATGCTCGCATTGAGGCAGCAGCAATGGAGCGTGTGGTGGACGATTCAGACACCAACGGCGTGATCCAGAAGGTTTCAAGCACGCTGGCCGCTCCAAGCAACAGGAGATTTGTACTAGACGTCACAGGCAGGGTCACCGCAGAGACTGTCCGGTCATTCCTTGACTTCCTAGCACAGAGGATGTCTGATGGGGCCAGGAAGAGCATTGTCATCGCCCGTGATGAAGTCGCTGAGAGGGGGCTCGTTGCTGTCAAGTACCTTGGCGCCAAGTCCATGGCCATCTTCACCATCTCCCTGGCATTGTGCATGCACATTTTGATGGGAACAAGATTCCTATTGCCAGCCTAGCTACCTGGCTGGCTGGGAGCTGGAATTCCATCACAGGTGATTGACTACTACTTGTCCTGATTGTAGGTGCAGAGTAAATTATGTAGATTGCAAATTGATCCTATAATACTAGTTGTCCTTCTTTCTTGTGTGTTGGTGAAAAGTATAATTTAAGCTAGAAACCGGTGGGATTTGTAGTTGGTTTTGTTTGTTTGGTTGAAGGAAGTATATATGCATCTGAATTCTGAAACGACACTGGTCAATTTGGCAATGTGATTTCGAGGTTAGAGACCTCTGTTGTTGCGTCCTAATAGTTGTCACTAGCTTGCTATTGCTGGTTGTTTTTGTTGTTATAAGCTGTTGATCAATGTAAAATAACCAGGCAGAGCAGCAGGAGTTGGAATCTTGACTGCTTGCTCTTGAAACTATCTCTTTTGTACACGTTTTCAGTTGTAAGAAAGGGGGAAATGAAGTGAATAAAAAAGTGAGGTTGATTTTGCACATGTCCCTTTGTCTTATTTTCCTTTTCTTAAAAAAATAATTGAGCTTAACTAAATGATGAATCAATGCAGCCATCCGTAGATAGGATCTGTGCTACTTAAGCAATAGCTCTTGTACTTTGCTGCTGACCTTTGGTTTCGATTAGCACTTATCATTTTGAAGTGGTGTCACTGAGTTTATATCTACCTTTCATTTTCAATTTCTAAAGCCGCAGAAAACATTTGCTTGTCTTAGTCATACTATTCAAGTATTTTTCATACCACTTAGTAGTATACCATCTGCTATGCTTTCTGTCAAGTACAACTCAGCTCAATGCATGTGGCACCCCCAATGAACCACATTTAATTCTTTACCTAAGTGAGATCTACTGGCATTTAATTGGGTGTTTCAGTAAGATGAAACGACTGTGCAGGATTGGCTTCCCTGTATATTATCAGACTAGTGCCTTCTCTCTAGTTTAGCAGCATGTGCCATCCTAATTCCAGAGATGTTTGAAGACTAGAGGTTAGTTTGCTTGGTTACTACAGTACTTGGATAAAGTTGATACCAAGAGTGAATGTTCTGGGGCCTATAGTCAACCTGGGTTGAGTAAGGGGTGGTACCAGGAATGGTCCTGACCTGGTGTTGTTGTGGCCTCTAAATGAGTGCATAACTGATTGATCATGGAAACATTCAAATGCATGCATGTTTGGATCGGAATGAAGTTCCTATTGCTGAATGAGCTAAGCTTGGTGGGAGCAGAAATTCCATTTCTAGGTCATCTATTACTACTTCTCATGATTATGGCTGGCTGTGGCTGCAGAGCAAATTATGTAGATTGTCAATTGATCTTGTATACTGCTAACCGTCCTTTAGTTTCTCATCTTAGTGAAAAGTTTGAAAGCGCAATGTAGTAAAGGTAGAAACTTATTGGATTATGGTTGGTTGTTAGCGATAGTCGGTTTGGTTGATGGAGGCACACATGTATGCAGCAGCGAGACGTCTAGATCACAATGGTCAATTTGGCAGTTCTTCTGATTATGGTCTGTATGGAGGCCTGTATTGTTGCTTCCTAGTAGTTGTGATTATATTCTTGTAGTAGGTTGTTTATGCTGTCTGTCAATGTAACAAAAAATGCCATCCAGAACAGTAGGAGCAGAAAACTTGTCTGCTTATCCTTGACATTCTCTCTGATATGATTTGTAATAGAGAAACATGCATGCGGGCCGCCGCTTGCTTGCTCGCGTGCGGGCCGCCGCCGTCGTTGTTGCCACCACGCCGCCCCCGCTCACCCAAGCGCGTAGCTCTCTAAGCCTGCTCCTGCTCGCCCAGGCCACCGTGCGTCGAGGCTGCGCCACCATTCGCTTGCCCAGGTGGCCGCGCGGGCCGCCCCGCCTCGCGTAAGGTTGCACGCGAAGATGCAGGTCGAGCCGGTTTCATCGTTTTTTTTACGGATGGGTTGAACCCGCATACACAAAATATTCCCCTTCTGGATGAATCTACGAGCCATTTGGTTCTACCATTGGACCATTGGTAACACAAACGTAAATGAATTAAAGCTACGGATGTTACCTATGGAAGATAAAATTGAACTAATTTCATTTATATTTGTGTTACTGTTAAACCAACCAAACAACACGTGAACTCACGGGTCACCCAACCAAACACTTCGAAAAGAATGGGTCTGACCTGTTCCAACGCACTCTAACCCCAAACTGAGCACATGGATCAGATATGTTTTACTCTGGAGAGATCCTCTCATCCAAGTATCCAACACTGTATGTAGGAAACTAGGGAGAGACGCGCGCTTCGCTGCTCACGCCCAGTGTTGTGGATGGCCGATGTTGCAAAGCTTTTGTAGACGGAGTGAGTGAAGTTGGTGCGCTATATCGTGTCGAGACTGGACCGGAGTACCAGACTGTAGACTGTAGAGGCTACTAGGCGCTTGTAGTTTTTTTCCCCATTTTTGATATGTACGTGGTGCCTTTTTTTTTTTCTTCCCAATACATGCAAACGGGTGCAGGAGGTGTGTGAAGCTGTGCGTAAAACAGACGCAAGCGCTGGGAGGGCACGAATACTCTCCCGCGGATAGAGATCACTATGGCGCGCTTCGCTGCGCCGGCGCTGCTATGCCCGGTGAACTGGTGAAGGTGCTGCCGCCATGCATGAAAGGGGCCCTGATATGTGATATCCTTAAACTTTCGACCAAGAGACTAAGGGGGTGTTTAGATTTAAAAAAATTAGAATTTAGCTACTGTAGCACTTTCGTTTGTATTTGACCATTAGTGTTCAATTATGGATTAATTTGGCTCAAAAGATTCGTCTCGTGATTTACAACAAAACTATGCAATTAGTTATTTTTTATCTATATTTAATGCTCTATGCATGTGTCCAAAGATTCGATGTGATGGAGAGAGTGTAAAAATTTGGAATTTGGAAGGCATCTAAACCAGGCCTAAAGATCCGATGATTTTGCTAAAGTGAATCCTGCATAATGTCAAATATTTGTTTTAAATTAGCTCTTCCATATTCACTTTGGGATTTCAGCAAACACCTAAAATGCATCAATGCCTAGAAATAACACACATCAAGGGAGAATTTTGGAAGAGACTAAAGATCCTATAGTTTTGCTAAAGTGAATCATGCATAATGTCAAATATTTGTTTTAAATTAGCTCTTTCATATTCACTTTGGGATTTCAGCAAATACCTAACAGGCATCAATGCCTAGAAATAACACACATCAAATAGTAGATTTTTGTACATGAATATATTACTCAACTTTGCGAGCTATCCATAGCAGGGAATCACATGCTAAAATTTCACTTTGAAGTAAATTTATTTTGATACAGGAGTTGATCGTTTGTTCATCCCTACAGGTAGTTGGGCACATAGACTTCTACATTTAGTTTCTAGAGAAACAAAAATGGCAAGGCTAGCGCTCGGACGTTAGGCCTCAGGCCCGCGTGCGGACGCAGCTCCCGTTCCGTGTCCTCCATGGGCGCTACCTCTGCCTAGCCAGCCATTCGCCCCGCGCTGGCTCCCTCACCGAATTGGATCCCCCGTGCTCTCCTCTTGCCAAGGACCAGCCTGCAACAGCGTGTCTCCACGTCGCCATGCCTCGCACGCTTGGGATTGGCTTGGCTTGCGTCCGCTGGGCACCTTCTCCCTACCCTTTTGTTTGGTTCTCCGCAGTCGAATTGAATTGAGCGCAAGCAGGCAGTAGGCAGGGGTGCCCAGAGGCCAAGAGCGAGTAGGTTGGAGGTCTAGCTCTTTCTTCCTCGCTCAATTACCCAACAACTAGATCTAGTTTTGCAACACACATATGAAATAATTGCAACAAACATCTAAAAACAGATGAAACATTTAGAACATACACTTGCAACATATCCATTATACATATGCAACGTCCAAATAAAGCATTTGCAACATACGTGTATAGCTATTGCAACATGTACAACATCTATATGAAACACTTACAACATACCTATAAACCATCTTAAACACTTGAAACATGCGCTTTGCAACATGGGGAGGCCGGGGCCGGTCGATTCCAGCCATCGGGGTCAGAGCCAGTGACGAACGACGGCACGCGAGCACCACCACCAGCACCGGGCTTGGCTCGGTTGGACGGCGGCGCGTGCAACAGGAGGGAGCGGGCGGCGCGTGCGACGGGCGGATCGAGCATCACTAGCGCCAACGGCGCGCACGCGAGCACCACCACCACCAGCGGCCTTGGCTCGACCAGCCGGGCGGCGCGCGTGACAGGAGGGAGCGGGCGGCGCGAAGCAGGGCGTGCGGCAACAGTGCGAGGTGGAGTGGGTGCACGGCATCCGGACGGGATGAACGCCCGCGTCCTATCATTATCGAAACAAAAATCTGTGGATATTATCTAAGGAATATGTGAGTGATACCTGAACCAACTTCAGCTTCTTGGCGATGACACCACGCTGAGGCGACCTGTAGGCTTAATAAACAGGAACATGTCCATGATAGACAGGGTGGTGAGCTTCTGCGCGAGTGGCTGCAACTGCGGGCGTGGAGTCTCTACGCTGACTGTACACGCGTGATCAAAGGAGTCGTCATGTCTGCCCCAACGCGGGCTCATGTCCGTGCCGCCGCCTCCTGGCCGTTTTGGTTTGCTTGCTAGATTTCCTTGCCTCTCTTTGCCCAGCAAGCCTAGCCTATGTGAGCCTCCCAAGTCCCAAGCTAGTAAGGGAAAATATCTTGCTTGCACGGGAAGTGAGACAGGCAAGCAAAGGAACCAAACGTCCTAGCTATTCCATTTTCTTGCTTGGTACGAAGTTTTTTAGATAATAATTGTTAAGTGCAGTAAAAGTTAAAATGGGTTATATTTAAGTTTGTTGTATGCCCACAAAAAGTTCTAAACCTTCTTTGAAGAATGTTTTCATTTACGTAATCTTTTTATGGAAAAAACCATTTTTCGTGAATCAGAATCTAGCATATCAACCTAAAGATCTCACGAGGTGATTCAAATTCATTATCTGAAACATTTTTTAAGAGAATATTGATCCAAAAACTTTCTACAAGAATATGGATTCCTAACAAACACACCCTAAATCTAGAATTATAGATTATTACAGGTCCTCAAAGAAAGTCATAGAACTCGATACGTAACTATAGCAATACATGAATAGTATTAAAGTTATAATATATTTACATGTAAATTGTATGAATTACAAAGCCGGAGAAAACCTATAAACAAATTTCATGGATGACGTTAATTTTTATGTATCCCACCGGTTGGCATGCAGTTGGCACACATTATCCTCCAGTAACATCGATTGGCTCAGGCCCTTTATTTGTCAACGCCAGCTGGTCAACGATGGTGATATAGAGAGATTATGTTGGCAGTTAGGGCGTTCCCAACGGGGATCAAATAGCTAGTCTAGCTGATATTCTATTGGTCAGAACAAATGCAGAGCAGCAGGCTAGCGAGTGCATTCTCGCTAGTCTCGCATGTTTTCCAACAAATTCTATCAAAGCGCTGCACTCTCTTACCTTATTTTTTGTTGTCTTTGTGGCTCAAATCGCTGGCGATTTCTTCAGCACCGTTGAGGACGCCCTTAGCGTCTCCGCCAACTAATAAAGACATCGATGCCACTTAGCTTTTTTTTTATCAAGATGCCACTTAGCTTTTTGATTCTACATATTATAGTCAAAACCCCACTTGTACTATATTTAATGTCGGGTTCAGATGTTTTGAGAGCGTGGATGGCGTTGTTGCCTTGGGTACTCCGTCCGTCTCAAAAAGATGTGATCCTAATATTCAAATTTTGTCTCACAAAAAATGTAATTCTAGATAGCTGGATAGGGTACCATGTCCTACGTGGGACCCATTTACTAGGCATATCCATCCATCTTATGTTAGAAAAAATGGCTGCCGTACTCGTTAAAAAGTAAAAAAAACTCACATACGAACGTCCAAACACCCTCTCCTCCACTCATTTTTTTTGTCCACACCGTATGCTCTAGAAGCTTCTGTGGAGTACTGCCGCATGGCTGGTACCTCTGGTGGATGCACTGTACATTGATCTTAGGGGCATTTTGGTAATTTTCCTAGCTGCATTGGTATGCGCGCCTGATCCTACAATTACATATTTTTGAGACGGAGGGAGTACTTAATTAATTGGCCGCTTTGTTGCTTTCTTTTTTATTTGAGCTTCGCTTTGTTGCTTTATGTAATGTAAAACAGAGTCAAAGGTCTTGGGTCTAGAACAATCCTCACGTCTTCTACTGCGTACTCCCTCTGTCCCATAATGAAAGACGTCGTAGCAAACGTAGCGTTCACTAAGGTTACGGTTAAAAGACCTGGCTACCCCTATAACTTTATCATTACGTTACTGTGTATTTGAGTTGACATGCTCATTTAATGTTGTGCTGGCTCTCACGCCACACACAGCACTCGCAATGTACCTCTCATGCACTAGAGGACAACGATTTGACAGATGACCGGCCGATGGAGTAGGGTGTGTGGTCTACGTGCAAAACTATAACGTCAAATATTTTGGGACATAATTCTAATGCTCAAATATCCTCTATTCTGGGATGGAGGAAGTACATATCATGACAATGTATATATTCTCTTGTTTTTGGCATTGCACACGTGCAGCTAATTAATCATGGGCCTCGATGGGTCGGTGCTGGCTCGCCCGTGTTGTATGGCTGACTGACGAATGACGGGCGCTGCAGCCTCCGCCTCAACCGGACGCACGTGCGGATCCCAAATTACTGGCCTCACAGCAGCTCACGTGATAGATAAATGGATGCTGTTTTTTCTCAAAAAAAAAGATAAATGGATGCTGTCAGTGTCAGCTACTATTAGGGCAGCCTCAACGCAGGCTAATAGCTGCGTTAGCCCCAAATAAAAGTGCAATGCCACGTAGATAGAAAAATCTAGGGCATATATTTTTCCCAACGTAATGTACTGCTCGTCTGTCCTCTCTGTTTAGCATGCACTGAAAAGTATCTGCTGTTTTTGTGGCATGACATGCAGGGATTGGATGGGGGTCAGTCTGGTCCTGTTAAAATGTGCGCCAACACTCCTTCACCAGTGACCTGAACTTTTTGTCAGAAGGGGCTATCGGCTCCTTTGCAAGCCACTCTGACACTGCGAGGCTGCTATACAAACCGACGTGGAGGCCAAGTGCTTATGTCCACACAACAGGGTGGAGCGTTGGGGTCGGCCTTACCAGGGCCTTGTTTAGTTCCCAAATTCAACACCCAAATTCCACTATGCAAAAAGGAGATTCCCCATCACATCAAAATGCCGGCAAATGCATGGAGTACTGAATGTAGATGAAATCAAAAACTAATTGCACAGTTTTGTTGTACTTTGCGAGACGAACATTTAGAGTCTAATTAATCAATATTTGGATAATTTTTTGCACTAACAAACAAAACGCGCTACAGTGTTCCGACAGGAACACTGTAGCGCGCAGTGCCGATTCCGGGGTGCCGAATCGGCATCTAAACACGGCCCAGGACGAGTCAGCTCGGTCGCCTGCACAGGTAGGCAAGTCAGAGATTATTCTATACTGTATTTATTTACAGGCCGGCTACATGTACTTAATTGTGTCCATGGAAATTCAAGGGAGAAAAAGAAAGAGAGAATCACTATCGTACACGGCAGGTAGTTGTCTCTGTCTGTGTCTGGCTCACCCACGGAGTTCCGTACGTCATCTCATGTCCATCCTCCGTCACGGCTGCCTGGAACGGCCCCACACCCGTGGCCAGTCTCCTCTTCACCTCCATGGAGATGAAGCCGGTCATAGGCCCTGTTCTGCTGGTCATGTTTCGGCTTGTTTCGGCTTGTTTCAGCTTATTCTCTCTCACAGAACACTATTGAACCAGCCGAAACCAGCCGGCTTTTCCACCTGCCGAACCAGCCCATAGTAGGGACTCTGTCGCGTGTGATGACACAATTTACCCGTGCGCAGCTGCCTCTGGGGTGGCGACAACGGGGCCTCTGGGGTGGCGACGACGGGTGCCTCTGCGAGGTGTGACGAGAGGCAACAGGAGAGGGGATTATAGGGGAAGGGGAGAGGGCGAGCGAGGTGGTGAGGATGAGAAAGATGAGGCAGGACGGACAAGTGGTGAGTGTGGATAGGCCAGCGGTGTCTTGAATTGGGGTAAATGTCGTGGAACCCACGCTATAGTGACACTTTTAGTGGGACAAGATTCAAACGCTAAAACGGGACAGAGGGAGTACTCCGTGTGTAGCTATTTCTCAGGTGGTAGCCAATGTTCGGTTGTGGCTTTATAGATGCCGAAGGCCCTCGTAAGCATCTGGGAGCTCTTGGCTCAATCACATGCATAGTGAGAATTTGTAGTATTACCGATTTAGAATAAACACACATGTTGCCGTATTGGTAATTTGGTATGGTGTATACCATAGGTATACTCCCTCCGTTCCAAATTATAAGTTGCTTTGACTTCTTTAGTTTATCCATTTTACTATGTATCTAGATATATTATTTATTTAGATACATAGTAAGATGAATGTATCAAAAAAGTCAAAATAACTTATAATTTAGAATAGACGGAATACATTATACGTTTTTTATCCATGTCACTGCAATTTTTGAAGTTATGAGATATGCCATTATAGTTCACATATTCTTAAACTTATCATTATAATTCTTCATCTACTAAATCCTTGCCATTTTCTACGTCTCCCTGGTGCCTAGGCCCACTATCATGCTACTGTACGTGCACGTATCTTTCGTATGGACCAAAACACACATGCTTCTCTCTCTCCACTCGCTGACTAGTGAGCCCCACAAGTCAGCTTCTCCTTCAACCTCCACCGCTGTCGTCCAAGTTCTTATTCAGCTGCGATGTCCCGACCGGCCCCTTCCCAACCGCCACCGTCGAAGGACAAGATGTGCGTCCTCTCCATCGACGGCGTCACGTGCGGTCGATAGGCTCCTGGCTGGCACCGCGCTGGTGCGCTTGGAGGCCATGCTACCGCGGCGCATCGTCAGCCCCACGATGTGGCTCGCCGACTTCTTCGACATGGTGTCTGGGTCGGGCGCAGGGGCGTCCTAGTGGCGTTGCAGTTCGCTCGCAGGCCGCACTGGCAGCCCATGTGCAACGCCGATGAGGCGCTACGGTTCTTCCTCCGCCACGGCATGGGCGGGGGGTGGGGGTGGGGGCTGGGACTGGGGTAGCTGGTGGCGTGGCGCCGCAGCCCCTCCCCCTCCTCCGCCGCCGCAGCCTTTGGTAGGGCGCTTGACGACCTCACGCTCCGTGACACGGTGCGCCTTGATGATCTTGAGCTGGGGTCCCCTTTGCTGCTCGGTAGATTGGGGTTTCTTGAGGGAATTGTGCGGTGAGGCATGGGCCGGCCACCAGCGGCAGTAGGCCAGGGCTTCATCAAGCAGTAAAGGGTTGGTCGAGACCGGCAGCTGCGTGGTGGAGGATGGCTGGAGGTTGAAGGAGAAACTGACATGTGGGCCCACACATCAGTAAGTGGAGGGAGAAAAATAGCAAGGGTCTTTTGGTCCATATGGAAGATGCGTATGCATACAGCGGTCTAACAGTGGGCCTAGGCACCCAAGAGATGTAGAAAGTGGCAATGATCAGATAGGCGAAGAATTGTAATGACAAATTTCAGAAAAGGGAATTGTAATGGTGGATCTCAAAACTTCAAAAATTAATATCATGGATAAAAAAACCCCTACATTATACTACTACTATATCAGGGTAACACAGTGCCAGGGTGATGCCCCTGTTTCGGATGTCGCTTCGCCGTTGGCAGCTGCAGAGTGTACAACGCATGTGTACGACTAGATTAGTTATCGTCGGCGTTGGCCCAGGCCAGGCAGTCCTGGTACATCTGCCCCAGCGTCCGCCCCCGGCTGCCGCCGCTGCTCTGCTCTCCCCCGCCATGCTGTGCCTGAGCCTGAGCCTGAGCTTGAGCCACCGCATTGGTTCTCGTACCAGCGCCATTGCCGCCGCCGCCAACATGCTGATGGGTGGACAGCGGCGGCGGTGATGCGGCCCCTGTGAGCTGCTGCACCACGGTGCGGAACTGGGTGGGGTGGACCACGTACACCGTCGTGGTCGCGTACTCCCGGCGCCTCCAGTGCGGCGGCTTCCCGGACTGGCCGCCGGAAGCATCCTCCTCCTTGCTGGCGTTGGCGTTGCTGCCGCTCTTCATCAAGATCAAGTCAACTGCTGCTGCCTGCAATAATCGTTTAGCTCAGGTAGTTAACGGAAGCTCGGCCAGATGGAGAGGACAGAGTGATGATGGAAGTGTCTGGTGGTGGTTTATTGGCCGGCCGTTGCCGTTATGCGGCGCGCCCGCCGGCGGCTATTTATAGGTAAGCAAGCATCGGCGGCAGGGACGACGAAGGAGCGTGAGATCTCATAGGACCACACACAGACTGCGGCGACGTCATCAAGGCGGTCAGCGTGATGCTAGGATGGCGATCGATTCGATAACTAACGGCTGAGATACGAGAATGGACTTGACTAACGGTATTGTATTACAGGTACGAGAATGGACTTGACTAACGGAACACAAGATAGAAGGAGTAGAGTCTGCCACGCCACGTGGATCGGTACGGTGGACCCACTTCTACTTGCTACTAGTACTACCAAACAAATAGAGTAATTAAGGATGGATGCGGATGTTAAAATATCCGAAACATCCGTCGACATTCGTATTCGTTTTAGAGTCGATATGGATACCCGTATTCATATTCGATTTTAATATGAATGTTAAGTGGATGTATCCGTATTTGTTTTCTATGATTTTTCTCCATCCGATTGCACGTTCGTATTCGAAAAAAATGTAACATCCGACACTATCCGTGTCCACAAATAACAAAATACTTGTATAACCAATGAAAACTTATATTTATGAGTAATTAGTAATATAAATAATATCAAATTTAATATAACAAATGATATGCATTATTTAAACTATTCTAAACTTATCTATTATGTGGCCAATAACATTATATAATTTTTATTATTATTAATGATATATAAAGGTTAGTTTTAAAATGGTTAATCATATTAACTTTAAGTACTATAATTATTCATATATTGATGAATTTGTTAAAACTATTTATTTATAAATATTATTTAGTTTTATAGATTTTTAATATATTTAATTATTAAAATAATTATTATATATGTTATTTTATGAGTTTCGTTATCTATAGTGGTTATATAATTATATTCTCTACATACATAATAATTTCGTTCTATTAAAACTATCGAAACAAATATATATGTTATTGTCAAAATCTAATAGATATCTGAATGCGTATCTAAATTTGAGATATTCGTTTTGCATTCGTATCTGATAATATCTGTATTTCTATCTGAATCTGAATTAAAATATAATAAATAGTGCTATCCGTATTCGATTCCACGCGGATCCGCAGATCCATCTTTAATAGTAATCCAGCGCTGTCGAGTGCCGAATGGTCCAGCGATATGATGACAAATTGCTGATGCAACTTACATCATATAGTGGTGCACGTTGCAATCGAGCCAAAGAGACCCACGATTCAGAGGCTCCGTTTGGCACCATAACTATAGGATCTGTTTACCGGTGCTCTCAATGCAGTTTTTCAACTGAATTCAGAACAAGTTCCACCAATATTTTAAGGAGATGCAATTTTATACTATACGAAGTGATTCTCTAAAATAAATTAAGAGTCTGTTTGGATCTCTAAAACTAAATGAAATCTAAATCATAGTATATTTAAAACTAGATTATTGAAAGTGGCAGATAAACTCCATCTCAAATGGCTTTTATTCCAGGTCGCTATATAATGGAAGGAGTTGTGACTTTGCATGAAACAATTCATGAGCAACATAGAAAAAAAACAAGATGCTATCATTTTAAAACTAGACTTTGAAAAGGCTTATGATAAACTAAAGTGGCCCTTTATACAACAAGTTCTTCGAATGAAAGGATTCTCACCAACTTGGTGTGACTGAATTTCGAAAGTTATCTCTAGAGGAAGTGTTGCAGTAAAGGTTAATGATAATGTAGGCCATTATTTTCAAACAAGAAAGGGAGTACGTCAAGTGGACCCACTATCCCCGATCTTGTTTAATATACTGGTAGACATATTAGCTGTCCTTATTTCAAGAGCTAAAGAGGCGGAACAAATCAAGGGGGTTGTTCTACATTTGATAGATGAGGGACTTTCGGTCCTCCAATATGCGGATGATACTATTATCTTTATGGACAATGATCTAGAGAGAGCCAAAAACAATTATCAGGACTCAAGATCAACTTCCATAAAAGTGAATTGTTTTGCTATGGGGCGACCAAAGTCAATCAACTTGAATATACACAAATTTTTGGATGCAACGTAGGATCTTTCCCGTTCAGATATCTAGGAATACTTATACACCATAGAAAACTTTTGAATAAGGACTGGAAACGTGTTGAGGAAAGATTCAAAAAAGACTCAATTGTTGGAGGGGCAAGATGTTGTCAGTAGGAGGAAGGTTAGTTCTTATCAATTCTGTCCTCAATAATCTCCCTATGTTCATGTTATCTTTTTTTAAATTCCGAGAGGGGTTTTGAAGAAACTGGATTACTTTAGATCACGATTTTTTGGCAGAGTGATGAACATAAGAAAAAATATAGATTGACTAAGTGAGAGGTAGTCTGCACACCGAAAGACCAAGGAGGACTGGGAGTCCTAAATCTAAAAATTCATAATAAATGCCTCCTTAGCAAATGGTTGTTTAAATTAATAAATAGAGACGGGGTTTGGCAGCAATTACTTAAAAATAAATACCTAAGGAATAAAAGTTTAACTCATGTTCAATACATGCCCGGGGATTTTCAATTTTGGGCTGGCCTTATGAAGGTCAAGAAGGAGTTCCTCTTTTTGGGCAAGTTTGATCTAGGTAGTGGGTCTCAAGTGTGATTTTGGGAGGATTCATGGATACAATCCCGCCCGCTGAAATCACTCTTCCCTACACTTTATAACATTGTGAGAAGAAAAAATGCATCTGTAAGATCAGTGATGTCTACGATACCGTTAAATGTAGCCTTCAAGAGATCTCTGACAGGTGTTAACTTGCAAGCATGACATAGTGTAGTAGCTATGGTGGCAAATATACAGTTGACAAATCAGAGGAACCGCTTTGTGTGGGGTTACATCAGAACAGGTTGTTTTCGATCAAATCGATGTATAGAGCTTTATTGGAAACACAAGCTTTACCTTATAACACTTTTATCTGGAAACTAAAGCTACCTCTCAAAATTAAAGTCTTTTTATGGTACTTGTACAAAGGAGTAGTTCTAACCAAAGATAATTTAGCACGATGGCAGTGGCAAGGAGATAGAAATAAATGTCGTTTCTGTTCCTCGAACGAGTCTATTCAACACCTATTTTTTGACTGTCATTTTGCTAAATTCATTTAGAGAATTGTTCATGTTTCCTTCAATTTATCACCGCCAACTAATATACACAATATTTTTTCAGACTGGTTGAAATGGATAAATAGGAAATTGAAATATAAGATTATTGTAGGTGCAAGTGCTTTGTATTGGGCGATTTGGCTAAGCAGAAATGATATAGTTTTTAACATGACTGTAGCACCATCTTACTTGCAGGCTATCTTCAGGGGGACCTACTGGACCAGGTTTTGGTCCCTGTTATAGAAGGAGGAGGATCGTCAGTTCATGAAGATGGAATGCAAGACCATTGTGATAGCCGCGATGGAAGTGTTTGCCAGACACGACTAGAGTTTTAGTAATAGAATTGCTATCTAGTTCCGGTTTTAAGTACTTTTTCGCTATGGCGCAAAACTTTGTTTTGAGATACCTTGGATTGTTTTTTTTCTGGCTTGTAATAACGAACAACTATATGCATTGATTGATGCAGAAGCTGGGATATTAATATATTCCCTTTTCTAAAAAAAAGAATGACAATTCTAATAAATTTTTAGTGAAGCACACTAGACCTAGTAAGATTCTTACTAAAAATTGGAAAGGCTGATTCCATTCCTTTTTACTCGTTTGATGGCCCCTCGTCTGAAGGGGTGGCCTATTCTGCATATCTTTGGAACCGTCGGACAACTACAGTATCATCAACAAGGTGGAATTTACTGCACTACTTCAGCAGTACGTTTCAGCGAACGAACAGTGTTTTCCTACCACAACAAATCAGTATAAGCTAAATGTCAGCGAAATGAACAGCACCACTCGATGATGCCACAATGGTTTTCAGTTCAGGGACCCAACACTACTCAAAAATGATTTTGCGAGACACTGCCCAAACATTAACGTAGGCGATCACAAAATCCAACCGTCTCGTAAAATACCTGAGGATTTTCGGAGGTGGAAGTTTTTATTTTTAGAGGCGGTCACAATTAACCGTCTCGTAAAATGCATTTACAGAGGTAGACATTTGTAAAGTGTCTGCCTCTAAAAATCAGGCTCAGCCCGCTAACCCACAACAGCCCACTACCATCTCCGGTATATAAAGAAAAACACAAACTCTAAACACTCCTCTCTCCTCCCCCTCATCGTGCAACCTCCTTTCTCTGTTCCTACTCACCGCACCCCTCTCTCTGGTGGTGGGGCCGGGCCTCCTCGGCATGCGCTCAATGGTGGCCGTGCCTCCTGTTCGGTGGCGAGGACCGTGCATGGATCCGGCACCACCGAGCACGGATTTGGCCATCCCCCACCACTGCCGAGCCAAAGCACCTCCACCATCGGTGGTTCCGGCGCCCCTTCCCCTTCGTCCCCACCACCAAACATGGATCCGACACCACCGAGCACACTGAGCGTGGATCCCGCCTTCCCCCACCACCACCGAGCCGAAGCACATCCACCATCGGCGGATCCGGTGCCCCTTCCGCTTCTTCCCCACCATCGATCCAGCATCACCGAGTGCGGATCCTGCCTTCCCCCGCCGCCACCAAGCTAGAGCACCTCACCCACCAGCGGATTTGGCACCCCTTCCCCTTCTTCCCACCACCAAGCATGGATCCGGTGGAGCACCTCCACCACCACCACCGAGCTAGAGCACCCTAAGCGGCGAGCAGCTGATTCAGCGTGAGCGCGGCAGATCCCTTCTTGCTCATCGCAAGCGGTGGATCCATTCTTCCTCACTGCTAGCGGCGGATCTAGCGCAACGGCGCGGCGGATCAAGATCGGGCTGGGAACGGGCACGCCGGTGGGCTCAGGAACGGGCTCGCCAGTGCGCTTGTGATTTTTTGTTTTTTTTTATCCATTAATAGAGGCGGGCATTGTAAGGAGCCCACATCTATAGTTGCATTTTTGTAGGCGGGCAAGGAGGCTGCCTGCGTTGTTCTAGATTAACCGAGACCGTTCTTTGCAAGCGGAGGAAATGACTGCCTGCAGAAACCGAAATCGACCGCCTGCATAAAAGTTCCTGTAGTAGTGCAAACAGGCCGTAAATATTTGAAAACTTAAAAAATAGTTTCTCCTAATTCATTTCTAATATCAAAACATTTTTTGCTTCTAGTTTATCTTGGAGAATCATTTTTAACTACATAATTATTTCTCTCAAAGAATCACGAGCAAGTGGGCTCTATAAAACAGGCCATTAGTACTCTTCTCTTTTATTTTTAACTCCAAAACCATGCCAAATGCCTAGCTACTCGCACGGCTCAAGAAAACAAGGGTTCTTGAGAATATCTCCAACAGGTGACCTATATGGGCACCCAAACCCAAAATGGGTAGTAGGAGACCCAAAATCGGCCTCCAGCAGAGCAACATAGTACATATACGAGAGACCTATTTTAGACAACCCAAATATGAGCATCTTCTCTCTTGGAAACCCATTTGTAGAAATGATTCTCTTTTGGGTCTTGTTGTTGAAGAAGATGTAGAATGGGTATTGAACCCTTTGCCTGTAGCGCTACTCAAACGTTGAATGTGTCTTGTATTTTGGATGGTGTTGTTGGAGATAGTTTGAGTTCGTACTGCCGAGTCATGTTGAGGAAAAAGCCGTGGATGGGCAACTTTTCTGCTTTCCAACCTCCCCGCTCCTCTTTCACAGCCCATCTAGACTCTAACTAGGTGGGTTGGAGGAGAGGGGCCGAGGGGGACACACGGAGGCCCTCGCAGGCCATCATTTCTTTATATACTACTCCCTTCATTTCAAATTATAAGTTATTTTAAATTTTTTGAGAGTCAAAATATTTTTATGACATCACATGCATAGGTAAACTATAAAAACATAATTAATAAAGAATCTGATGATACTAATTTGGTATCATAAATATTATTTTATTATAAATTTGATTAAACTTGAGATACTTTTAACTCTCTAAGAAAATTGAATGACTTACTCATTTGGGATGGAGGGAGTACCACTACTAGTAGTACGTTGAAGCATCAATCAATCAGTCAGTACAACTTTATTCACTAAGTAGTACTTTATTTATTTATTGTTTCCATCTGCTGCATTCTTATCATTCATTCCAAGTATATCACCTCCATCCATTTCTTCAATCTGTTTCCCTTTTCTTGCTGCCCATTAACTACTCCCTCCATCTTTAGGGCCTTGTTTGGATATACATATATTCATCTCAATCCACATATGTTTAAGTGGATTGAAGTAGAACTAAACTAGTTTCCGTTTTAATCCACTCCAACACATGTGGATTGAAGCGGATACACTTATATAAAAGCATGGCCTAAATATAAAATACCTAAGTAATTTTAGGCATTATTATATTGTAAAACAAATGACACGTGCAATTCTGCTTGATCACTATATTTGGGCCAGTAATAATGGTAGAGCGTTGTCTTTTGAAGAGTTTGTTCGTCTAGGATGTCTTATAGTTTAGGATAAATTTAAATGATTAGATACCTTAGGTTTCAAAATGGAGTGAGTACCCATAACCACAGTAATCACATTGCACTAGCATGCAGATCGACTAGCACCAGAAGGGAACTAGCTAGCTCACAGGCTCTAAAAAACAAATATACAATTATCTCCTCCTATGATTATACCCATATTCTCTCTCTAAACCAGGTTCAGGGACGGAACTAGAACACAATTTTAATAGCGGCCTGTTACTGATGAACCTCTGTAGCTACGTGAAAGAAAAAAATATATTTTCTTTGGAAACCCAGAATTTAAGTGGTGGCACGTGTCCCCACTCCTTGTGTACTGGGTCCGTCCCTGGCCTAGTTCCATCAATGCCTCTCTCACTGGCGCTCGGCCCAATCACCTCACCGATGTGAACTAAAAATCATTGATGCGTTATGGTCTTTTCTCTCTCTATGATATAAAAAATAATATGCGGTCCATTAGTGCATTGGGAGATATTTTTGTACTATTATTACATTATGTTTAGAACCTTGCACTATTCTGGTTTTCATTAGTACAGTAGAGGAGCAGGTTAACCCTCTTTTACTGTTCATGAGATAGTTTGCTAACAGTATTGTTTTACTAGTGTTCATGTCAACCCTGAATTGAAAGGCACAAGTGTGTGTCCATCTGGATGAGGAACTATGCCATGCATGTTTCTGTATTGCTTGTAATGATAATATTCAGTACAACGGTTGTTGTACTGAGCAACATTATTGAAAATTAGGCAATGAACAATTGACCTCTATTGAATTAAATCATTACTCTGGTTCATGTCACTTAATTTTCGTAAATGTTCGCAATGCTACATCTTTGACCTAGTCGGTTTTCAGAATGTAAAATGGAGGATCGCAGGATCCGGTAACTCTACTGAGTCTTCGTGCCTGAAGCTAGTTTCCTTCTAATACTAATCTGCTAATGTACGTCGTTTAGACTGTTGACAAAAACAGTTTGAAAAATGTTATAGCAAATTTGTAGATTCATGTTATGTAAATTTGGTGAGTTGTCTTGTGGTAATTTGTCTGAAAATTATGTTGCTATAGCGAACATTGTTAGATCTTTGAGCTATTGTTTCAGGTGTAAAATAGTGGATCACAGTAGCAGATAACCGCATACCCTTTGTTTAGAGGTTGCGAGCCCTTCGGCATACATTATACTACTTAGGGATGAAATCGATCCGAAACGATCGATAGGAGGCCAAATCACTTTCATTTTCAGAGTTTTTTCTCGAAAACGAAATCAATACGATATTGTCGGAAACGAATACGGCACCGATATTCCGGTAATTTCGAAAACGATAGTAGTCGATCGGAATATACATCGATAACGATCGGAATCTACGAGAGCGATATCCTCAAAAACGATAAAGACGTCAAATTGTAGAATATGAGAAGATCCATATAACTCGATCTATCTCATATGACAATGATAAATAAAGCCATAATTGATAAGATCACAAGCTGAAACCACACAGTTCACAACATCTTAGGTGCAGGCGTTCGCCGCCCGAGTCCGTTCGTGTTTGTGGCTAGCGGGTGCAGCAAGTGATTGGCTGATTGGCTGATTGTTTTCTTGTTATACAAATAAAATACTTCCGTATAGATAGTTTATTTTCAAAAAAATATTTGCCTTATGTACTTGTGTGTGCAGATAGGTTCCATTTAAAAAAAAATATTTGCCTTATTAGTCTATGAATAAATTAGGATTCATTAATTAAAGGTCTTTGAATCGGTAATTAGCGACGGTAAATTACCGATTAAATACGGGAATCTTCGAAAACGATCGGAAGAGGACAAAATCATTTTCGCTTTTGCTTTCGATTATTTTTACCGTTATCGTTTTCGTTTTTTCGATTACTGCTACCATTTCCGTTTAGACCTAAAAATAAAAAAACTCGAAAACGATTTCTGAAAATCGGAGATTATCATTTTCGTTTTCATCCCTAATACTACTGCTAAATCAGGGTGACACAGTGGCAGGTTTTTTTTTTGACGAAACTGGAGGGGTTTGCACCCCTTCAGGAGTTTTATTGAAAAAAATAGGAGTAACTAAAAGTACAAAACAAGGTGAAGAAGAAAGGATTACAGGATAGGAGCAAACGCAGAGGTGCCCCTATTTCTGTTTCTGTTTCGGATGTGGCTTCGCCGTTGGCAGAGTAATGGAGTATGTGTACGATTGCATCATTAGCTATCGTCGGCGTTTGCCCAGGCCAGGCAGTCCTGATACATCTGCCCCAGCGTCCGCCCCCTGCGGCTGCCGGTGCCGCCGCTCTGCTCTGCCCCACCGTGATCAGCCTGAGCCACCGCAATTGTTCTTGTACCAGCGCCATTGCCGCCGCTGCCGCCAGCATGCTGATGGCTGGACAGCGGCGGCGGCGGCGGCGATGCAGCCCCTGTGAGCTGCTGCACCACGGTGCGGAACTGGGTGGGGTGGACCACGTACACCGTCGTGGTCGCGTACTCCCGGCGCCTCCAGTGCGGCGGCTTCCCGTTCCCGGGCTGGCCGCCGGAAGCATCCTCCTCCTTGCCGGCGTTGGCGTTGCTGCCGCACCTCATCAAGATCAACTCAACCAACTGCTGCTGCCTGCAATAATCGATCGGCCAGATGGAGAGGAGAGAGTGATGTGATGATGGAATCAAAAGCAAGAGGCCGTTGGCTGGCTGGTGGTGGTTTATTGGCCGCCCGTTGCCGTTATGCGGCGCGCCTGCCCGCGGCTATTTATAGGTAACCAAGCATTGGCGGCAGAGCAGGGACGACGACGGAGCGTGAGATCTCAACGACCACACACAGGCGGCGGCGGCGTCACCAGGGCGGTCAGCGTGATGCTATGGTCTATGGTGGCGATCGATTCCATAACTAACGGATGAGATCAACTCCTCTTTTTTTTTTTTTTGAGAGGGTGAGATCAACTCCTTCCACAACCACAACTGTATTGTATATTATTACAGGTATACGAGAATGGACTTGACTAACGGAACGGAGCACAAGATAGTAGAGTCTAACACGCCACGTGGATCGGTACGGCGGACCCACCTCAACTTGCTAGTACTACCAGACAAATAGAGTAATCCAGCGCTGCCGAGTGGTCCAGCCATATGATGACGAACTGCTGATGCAAGTCATGCAACTTACATCTATACGCAGGTTTTTTTTTTTACCGACCGGTCACCCCGAACAGCCGGCCTCCGGTAGCGGTTTACCGGACCGGTTTACCGGTAACCGGTCGGTAACCGGTCGAATTTGAATTTGAATTCAAACACTCCTTCGGTTCGGTTTGTCACCGGTTTACCGGGTGGTTTGGAGCGGTAACCGCCCGGTTTGAGCGGTTTACCGCTCGGTTTGAGTTTGGAATTTTCTTTTTTCTTTTTTTTTTCAAACTTCTATACGTATAAATAAATACTAAACGAACTCGAATTTGAAAAATTTTTACACCATTGGCTTCTATAAATCATGAACTATTTTTAGGAATTTTTTCAGCATTTTTTGTTTTTTTCAAATTTTAAATTTGAATTTGGGGGCCTTAACGGGCCGGGACCGGGATTTTTTTCTTTTTTTTTTCAAATTTCTATACGTATAAATAAATACTAAACGAACTCGAATTTGAAAACATTTTACACCATTGGCTTCTATAAATCATGAACTATTTTTAGGAATTTTTTCAGCATTTTTTTTAAATTTTAAATTTGAATTTGGGGAATACCTAACCGGACCAGACCGGAACCGGTCCGGCCCGGTTAGGGCGGTAACCTCGGTTTACCGCGGTAAACCGAGCGGTTTTTTTAACCCTGTCTATACGCCTGTATGGATCTACTCAACTAAAGTTTCGCTAGCTAAAATTTCAAAGCTAAATTTTAGCTAGCTAAAAGTTCTGCCAGCTAAATTTTAGCTAGGATGTTTTGATTCTCTAACTAATAGACTTAGCTAAACTTTAGCTGAGTTTAGCTAGGTTGAAGTAGTTCTCAGCTAAACTTTAACTAGCCTTTTAGCTGGGCTTTCTGGATCCCTAGCAGCTATAGCTAGCTAAAGTTTAGTTAGTGGATTCAAACATGCCCATAATCCTGTAAGAGTGGTGCACGTTGCAATCAAGCCAAAGAGACCCATGACTCGAAGACAAAGCTCCATCGTAGAAAAATTGTATATTTTTCAAATGATCTCAGATGAAGATGATATTTATATGAAAATTATAGCACTCGATGAGATTTATAACTTTCTAGTTTTGATTTTTTTTTCCATTTGAGATCATCAAGCTACTAAAAAATAATAGAAAGTTTCAGCAATATATTAATCACATATCAAGGCTTGTCTTGGAAAAATATATCTTTCTTGTTGGTGTTGGATAGATACTTTGTATATGGAACTTGTAACTCTCACTGAGGTCTACAAATTCGTAGTTTTGAGCTTTGACATTTGAAGTCATTAAGATGTTCAAAAGAATAATATAAAGTTTTAGTAGCATTTTAATCACGCTTTGTGTCATTTTTTTTAAAAAAATATAAACAACTTCAAATACAAAAATTAAAACTAGAAAGTTATAGATGTCATCGAGGACTAGAACTTTCATATACTGAGTATATTTATCCGACACCGTACAAGAAAGTTGATTTTTCTATGGTGGCAAATCCTGTTACGCGATTAATATACTACTGAATTTTATATTATATTTTGAGCATATTAACAACCTCAATTGACAAAACTCAAAACTAGAAATTTGTTGGTGTAATCAACACATAACATTTTCATATATAGAGTATCTTTATCCTACACGATACAAGAAATATATGATTTTTCTATGGCGGCGAACTCTGGTACGTGATTAATATTCTACTAAAACTTTATATTTTTAAACCAGTTGTGACTTATATGAACCAATAATTATGATCATATCATGAGAGGTCTAATACTCTAACTCATTAAATCGAGCTTAAGTCTATAGGAAACTATAAAATATTGGCACAATAGTCATTTTGATCCCTCAACTATTACTCGAGCTCAATTTCATCCCTTAACTTTCAAAATTGCCGTTTAGGTCCTCAAACTTTAGTTTTATGCTCTATTTCACCCTACAACTATGAAGATGATCGTTCAGTCCTCAAATTTTGTATTTTGGTCTCAGTTTCATCCATAAACTATCAAAGTGCATTTAACTTTTATTTTCAACTCAATTTTATCTATTTAAAAAGAAAACTTTATATTTTAGGCACAATTTCTTCCATAAATTATCCAAATTATAGATTATCGCGTATATGAAAATCTCATCGGATTGATCAAACTAAGTCAATCCCGTGATCATCACGTGAAGTTCTTAGGAAAAATGAGGACACACACAACATCGATGGTGAATCCAGTTGGTAGAAGCAAGATGTGCATGTGGCTAGGAGGGTGAGCAAACTATTATTTCTGGTCATGAGGCTATATTGATCCATCCTCATTTGACCTAAGCTGTGATACAACTAATAAGAACAATAATAGATCCAATCTATTACTAGGCATATCAACCATATGTGACCAAATCTAAATAAAAAATTGCACACGAGTGGCTCTGATACAACTATATGGGGAACGAGGTATGCTATGCTAGCACAAAATAAATATTTTACTATGTTCAACCAAGACAACATGCGAGCAGGAGATCATAGCTCATTACCACTTGATGCACGCGACAGAAAAAGAGTTGGAGCAGCCCGGTCCAATGTCATGCACTTTGATGGTGGAAGTAGGCGTATGTCCTCGTGCCTCGACACTAGCAACATGACTATGCGCCTTGTCCATTCGCCTTGCGTTCATCACTGATACCGCAATAACATAACAACATCGTCTCCACATTATCCATGCGTGTGGGGAAGGGAAGATCGCATGCCAGTGTGCTAGCATTGGGAGTGCGTCAAGAGTGAGAGAGGGGTGGTGGCTAGGGTATAGGAAAGGATGAGAACATCGCTTCTATGACACCGTCCTTCATTATATAGACTTCACTGGTGGGCTTCTACCCTAAAGGCATATTAGGACTCTAATGGGTCAACATCCTGTTTTGGCCCATTTATGGATTCAATCCATAATGATTATGATTATCTCTTGGACTCATCACCAATAGTTTTCATTAACTAATAGTAGCAAGCCCCAAGTTAATGAAGACTAATAATTTGTTTCATCTATATGTTAACATAGGCATCCATGTCCAATTCAGTCTCTAGTCAGTTCCTAAATTCTAATTCCGCACTAATAAGTTGAGATACTGACCATGTTATAGGCTAAGTTAAAATCAAGTTTCCGTCTAAGAACTGTTTTCAATAGTTTATGCTAGACCAAGTAAACATTGCAGCTTAATTTTAAGTTGAGATACTGACCATGTTATAGGCTAAGTTAAAATCAAGTTTCCGTCTAAGAACTGTTTTCAATAGTTTATGCTAGACCAAGTAAACATTTCAGCTTAATTTTATTTATGATTTTGATGGGCAGAACGATCCCGTTCCAGCTAGGTTTGTCTGGACTGGGTAGTATACACTACATATGAAAGGCCGTTTTATTTTGAGGACGAACAAGGTGGTTGCACGCAAGCTCAGGTCTCGGACAATCCTACTACTCCATAGGCCAGCAAAGCAAACACGAACTGGCCAACATCATTTGCGCGTGAGCATGTATATATAATATATTTGCATGATAGTATTTGAACCGAATATATGCTGAGTGGTCTCACTCGACAGCGACAGGGCACCATCGGCTGAGGTGGGTTAATTTGAGACGATGCTGTGCCTGAATCGCGTTGACTAACTTTCTGTTCGCTCGTCTTATAATCCGTATTTTTCAGCAGGAACAATATTTTTCTCTTATAATAAATCAGCGAATAGTACTTTCAACCATGACTTTTCAGCGAAACGAACGAGCTCTTAGTAATTTATTACTGTACTAGTTAATAAGCATGACTACGACCGGTAATAACTAGTACGGAGTAATATATAAATCCATACAACGTACACATAAACAGTGACGACATCATGATATATGTGCAAGTGGGGGCTTTCTTCTAGCTAGAATCAACTGGTAACTACTCGATGCTTCTCAATGGAAGATTCAGAAGAATTACTCATTACCTATATATAGCAATGCCGATGGCTTCACCGGTGAGCGTTTCATCAATCATCAGTAAATTAATTAGCTAGTGTCTTGGTACCACTTATTGAGTTATTGGTGCAAAACAGAACATAACGTACATGGATCAGGGCAATTGCAAGAAAGCAGATGACGGACTGGGCCAGAGCGTGCTGGTGCAGCAGCAACAGCGGCAGATCAGCTCAAGCTTATTATTCAAGGCGCCCGAGGAGAGGCCCTATCGGAGGAGGATCAAGCCGCCGCCGGCCAAGGTCCACCACGTCCACCCGGCTCGCTTCCGCCGTTTCGTCCAGAGGCGCACCTGCTGCTCGCTGCCACCACAACCCAAAGACGACGCCACCACTGCCTCGACCACCTCGGCAACGACAGAGTTAGAACTGCAACGACCACCACCAGATGCTGCTACTGATGGTGGCAGTGATGCACCTACCACGACTACCACTACTGGGACAGGACGCCTCGACGCCCCCACCCGGAAATCGATGCAGGACGCTTACATGGCATGGTGCTCCTCCAACGACATCCCGCTCAGCCCTGGAACCATGGCGGAACTATCATTCACAGTGCATCCCTGCAACGACAAAGGCTATAGGCTATAGCTGCCGGTAATCCTCCTGATGCAGCTGACCTGGACCAGGGACAGGTTCATGCATGAATATTAGCTTCCTCTCCGCCGAGGCATGCAGCCCTCTCTGGCTATATAGATGATACTAGTAACAATGCGTAGTACACACTAGTACTCGAGCTTTCATTCTTATCTTGTTTATCCTTATTTCGCCGTAATAAGCCTCCAATCTAATTCACTTTCTTGGCGATGGTCATAAACAACACATGTTCAATGTTTTATAGTGCCATGCAATTGGCGACCGGTAATAGCTAGGGTACAGGCCGGGAGGACGAGCACATCTCTTCTATGACCCATATCCCTCGTTATCAGGCCTGGCCCTGGGGGTTCGAGCTGTGCGATGGCACAGGGCCCTCGCGGCCAAGGGGCCTAATCCTAGGTCTACATACGTATACTATTAGCTATAGCTGGTATACTTACTCCGGTTCAATGCGAAACATATATATGGCCCATATAGGAAATAACAGGAGCACTATACACGTGAGGAAGAGTCGGTCGATTTCCCTTCCGCCACGGCTGCTCTCCTTCGTGCCTTCATGGCTGCGCCTTCTTATTGCACGTCGCCGTCGATGATGGGCCGGCCGTGCGTGGCTACTCCACTCACTTGCTCCGCCCGGCCAGCCAAGCGAGTACGACACTAGGAGTGTACAAGACGTCCTCAAGTCTATATGTGTTCAGTTCAGGTAAAGTGTTGTGCCCAATTGCCCTCGTTTCCTCTATATGTGTTCAGTTCAGGTAAAGTGTTGTGCCCAATTGCCCTCGTTTCCTAAGCCCCTTTGTTGATTGTTTAATCAATGTTTAATTTGCCTAATTGCCTTTGCTCCTAGTCGTTATTCTTTAGAACCTCTTCTAAGATTCTAATTTGGGATTGGGGAATAACTAACAGTGAGTGAGGACAATGAATAATTATTATCTCCGTTCTCAACTTGGCAACTCTAAAAAAAAACCCAACAACAACAACTTGGTAATTTACGAACACTCGGTTTATTTTATATTTTAACATTGAAGTGAATCTAGTACGATGGTACTTTACTAATTTCTAAATTTCTAGTGTCCTCGTGTTACCAAAAAGCATGCATTTAGAAGTGAAAATAGAAAAAGATATAGATATAATTTTTATGCATATCATTATAATTAAAATGAAAGGTCCATCTTTCTCGCTTCGCTCCAGGCCTAGAAACTGAAAGGACCGGGCCTACTCATTATATAGACTTTACTAATGGGTTTCTATCCTAAAGGCCTATTAGGACTCTGATGGATCAACATCCTATTTTGATCAATTTATGGATTCAATCCGTAATGGTTATGAGTATCTCTTGGACACATCACCAATAGTTTTCACTAACTAATTGCAAGCCCCAATTTAACAAAGGCTAAGTATTTGTTTCATCTATGTTAACATCTACTACATCTACATACACTACTACACAACTGACATTTCGTCGATCGCCTAAAATGCCTTTAGTCTTGGCGATTTCGGCGACTGGGACTAAATAGACTTTTAGTTCCGGTTGGTGTTACCAACCGGGAATAAAGGTCCCTTGCCAACGGCTCTGTTGTCAGGCACTGTCGGGAGGGGCCTTTAGTCCCGGTTGGCACCAATCGGGACTAAAGCCCTGCCTTTAGTCCCGGTCGATGCCACAGACCGGGACTACAGGTTTTGTCCCGGTCCGTGGCACCGACCGGGACTATAGGACTGGGTTTAGTCCCGGTTGGTGTTACCAACCGGGATTAAAACCTCCCCCTATAAATTGAACCTCCCTCTTCTTCCTCCCTGCCCGAGCCCTTCCTTGTTCATGTTCTTGTTGCTTGTTCTTCCATTGTTCTTGCTTGTCTCATCTCCGGCGATCAATCCACTTCAAACGCTTCTACGCCGTCATCGATTTGTTTGAAAGGTTGCTAGCTTCATCCTCCTATGTTTTAGCAGCACCATATGTAAATCCATGTTGTATATGGCTATTTTATTTCATATTGCTAGCTCCAATCACTTTTTATGTTTGAATTTTTATGAACGATGCTAATTATAGTACCTAGAAAGTAGTATACACATATAATGTTTAGTTCTATTATAGACTTTTTAGGATACTTTTTACTTTAATTTGTTCATGTTCTCATTTTAAAATATTAAATAATGTTGATTCTTTGTAATTTTGAAACAAATTTATTTTAACTTTAAAAATTCTTCAAATTAATTTTATTTAGAGATAAAATTACACCTTTTAATAGAAAAATACAAATTTTATAATTTTGCTATCTTTTTATTAACGTCCACAAATTAATTTTATGAAATGATGAACCACTTATAAAATTTTGAACTCAATTAGACAAGGTTGTGCCGCGCTCTTTTCTCATGCTGAGCTTTTAATTATGTGATGCCATATAATAACACGCCATTGGATGTACAATGCCGATCGCCGCTCCAATGAGTTCATTGAGGGCGTGCGAGAATTCTGCAGAGTGACAGAGGAAAAAGCCGAGCAAGAGCTAATTGACAGGGGGTTGGTGTCAGAATCCCTCGACTGACCTGAGCGCGCCAAGCACTGGTTTTTCACTCACGGAGGCCGCCTGGACCTAGAAACCGGAAAGGTCATGTATGGGGAACACATCCAAGCTGTAGCAGAAAGATTTCATCAAGCCCGCTCCGTCGCTCGAAGTGGAGAGTGGCAGCCGAACAGAGATAAAGATGAGCTGACATACGCCCTGGGGAACCCTGAGCACGGTGGACGGACGAGAGGCTATGGCTCCGTGTCGTGGGAGCATGCCTTCCCTCAGGACAGAGAAACTTATAGAAGCCGCCAGAGAAAGAAGGAAGAGGACATGGAACGGCTACGCCAGTTGGAGGAGGCTGTTATGAAGACCAGTGAAGTGGCTCGTAAGGTACAAGAGTGGGAGGAAGCGCTTAAGGCCACTATGAATGAGCAAATCAGAAAGACAGTGGAGGAAGTCGTAAGTTCCTGCCTCCAGAGCTTGTCACAGCCGGCCGCCAACATCAGCCCCGACTCAGCTCAGTTGAAAAGCAGTTGTGCTTCTACGGAGGTGCCTGTGAGGCAAGATGATGACGCAGGGATGCGCTTCCCGGTGGATGACGTCACCGCTCCGTTGACATCCTGTGAGCTGCATATTCCGGAGGAGAATGCCACAGTCAAGGTGGCTACCGGTGTTATATCTCCTATCGACCCCACCAAGACACCAAGGATCCACTCGGTCGTAATACCACCCGCATATGCTAGTGTCTCTGTGGATAGAGTGGTCAAAGGTCATGAAAATATGGCTCTAGATATCGAAGGTGGTGATGGGGAGAAGACCCTAGGTGAAGCGGAGAAGACATTTATATGTTGGAAGAAACAGTACATCATTATTCCTGGGGCGCAGCCACCACAACCGAACCCTAGGTGTGGATGATTGTGAACGCAATTGCTTTTCAATAATTATGTACTGTATCTAATTACGGTTCACTCATGTATATACCTTGTTCATTTTTTTCAAATCCAAGACCTCCCCAAGTCCGTATATCCATTCACCACACGACCACAGTGCCGTGGGACACGACGACGACGACGATTTCATACAAGTAGACAAGGCTGCATCCCTACCGCTGGCCGTATCTTCTCCACGACATACTCCAACGCCGCCAGCAGCCCAATCTCCTCCACAACAGCAAGCTCCAACCGCACCGCCGCCGCCTCCGCCAATGCCGACACGGTCGCCTCATCGGCACCGGCTGGTCCATCGAGGAACAAGAGGCCCGCTGGCTCACAGAGATCGGTTCCACCACCTCCGCCGAAGAAACAAGTTGTGGTCACGAAGATCCCAAAGATGACCAAGCTTCCATACGAGAAGACTGATGAAGAACTTAATGCTTCAGTCAAGGCAGAAGTGAAAGCGTTCTTCGAAAAGAGCAAAGCTGACGCACGAGCAAAGCAAGAGAAGCCATACCTAATGTATCCTTGTGTAAAACTACATCAAGTGGTGCAGGCTATGCAAGACGAGAAGCGTGCCGCTAGTAAAAAACCAGCGCCGCCACTATCAAACTATGAGCGTACTATCACAAAGAAAATAAAGGAGGACAAAAGAAAACAGAAGGTGGCCGGGAAAGATGTTGCACAGCTCGGCCAACAAGCGCAGCAATCAGTGCCGCCACTAGTGGTTGAGAATCAATATGGTTCCAACATAAACTTGATGCAAATGTCGGTACCTGATGATGTGGACTTAGATGAACTCGCCAAGTGGATAAATCTGACTAGGCTTTCCTTAGAACAACTTCTCGGTCGGGAGGAACTGACAACTGTTAAAGAGACCGAAGTTGTTGATAAATGGCGGAGGAAGTACGTATATGGCAGGAGTCTATGCGACCCTGCAAAGGTAAAAAAAATCTTGATACACAAATGTACAAGCTGCACGAGTACTACTTGAGATTCTGTGCACAACATCAAAGTGAACAATATTTGGGCGTCCAAGTCAGAGACCGTCACTACTTTCGTGGAGATGACATCATCTGGGTACAGTTTAGTGAAGTACACCAGCTTCTCTATATGGATGCTCTTGACAAATCTCTCATAAGCTGCTACTGTCTGTAAGTGATTCTTCCTTTTAATCAATAATCCCACTCTAGCATATGTACGTATTCGTAATAATTATGCTCACGATGTGCAGACACATGATGAGAGAACTCAGATTGAAACAAGACGATCGAATTGGTTTTATCGATCCGTATGTCGTGTACAAGGACACAAAGACTAAAGATCCATTCAATCTGAAGATCAAGGAAATGGAGAAAAACCTCCGGATGTTCTTTTATAACCAAAGGCATAAGGAGTTGATACTCTTCCCTTACAATATGGGGTAAAGTGTTGTGTTATATCATGTCTTAGTCAATCCAACATTAATATATATATATATATATATATATATATATATATATATATATATATATATATATATATATATATATATATATATATATATATATATATATATATATATATATATATATATATATATATATATATATAAGTTGACTCTATAAACAAATGCAGGGATCACTGGATACTCATTGAGATTAAGATCAAGGAACAAACTATAAATGTGTGGGACTCAATGAGAAAAGAGCTGGCAATGTACCAAGACATGATAGACATGATCCAGAGGTAAGTTCTATCATTCGTTAATTATCGATGCCTGCTCCTTTAATTTACTATGCTATACCTAATCAACGACCGACTTAATGGGCAGGGCTTGGGCTTGGCTACAACAAAGATATCGTCCGGATCTGAAAGTGCCACTCCCCCTCCTATTCTACATAAATGGGTGTCCAGACAACCATACGGGACCAATTTATGTGGATACTACGTTTGCGAGTACATACGGTGTAGCAAATTTACACCTGCTAAAGAGATGCTAAAAGTAAGTAACATGTGTATACAGTAAATTCATATCTTATTTATTTGTTGAAACTAAATAAATCTTATGTATATTAATATCTTTTCCTTTAATTAATGCAAATGGAAGGAATGGGAATTGAAAGAACAAGTGTTCAAGCACACAATACTCGTCGCAATCCAGGAGACGATCACAGGTTTCATCAATGATCATGTCATCCCGGAAGACGACGAGTTCCACCACAACCCTAGGTTGAATTTGAAGAGTCCAAACAAGAACGAACACTTGTATGAGCTTTGAGTGGCGGGCAAACATTTGTGTAACTCATTAACCGGCGGCCGAACACTTGATTACTTGTATATTATTGTAAATGTAATGTGTATACACGTATATGTATAGCTCTATAATATATATATATATATGTAGTTTCATACTTTATTTGTGTGCAATAATAACGCTCTCATATAGGTGCAACGTATACGGATAATAGCAGCGAAGAATAAATTGAAAAACAATATAACTGAAAACCAAAATCAATAATGAATTGGAAAGAAAAAGAAAAAAAGAAAAAAAACCTTTAGTCCCGGTTAGTATTACCAACCGGGACTAAAGGTCTCCCTTTAGTCCCGGGCCTGAGAACCGGGACTAAAGCTGGGATATTTAGTTCCGAAACCTTAGTCCCGGCCCGTAGCCCGGGACTAGAGGTCCTTTTGGACCAGGACTATAGCCCCGTTGTGCAGTAGTGATAGGCATCCATGTCAAATTCAAGCTTGGTCAGTTCCCTAAACTCTAATTCCGCACAAAGTTGAGATAGTGATCATGTTGTGGGCTAAGTTTTTTTAGATAATGATGATGTTGTAGGCTAAGTTAAAATCAAGTTTACGTCTAGCTAAGAACTAAGATCTGTTTCAATAGCTTATGCCGCTAGACCAAGTAAACATTGCAGCTTAATTTTTATTTTGTGATTTTGATGGGCAGAACGATCCCGTTCCAGCTAGGTTTGTCTGGACTGGTAACACTACATATCTAGTCCGTTTTATTTTAGGACGAACAAGGTTGAAGGTAAGCTCAGGTCTCGGTCTCGGACAATCCTACTACTCCATAGGCCAGCAAAGCAAACACGAACTAGCCAACATCATTTGCGCGTGAGCGTGTACGGAGTATATATTTGCATGATAATACTCCATTTGAATCGAATATATGCTGATTGGTCTCACTCTGACAGCGACAGGGCACCACTGGCTGAGGTAGGGAGTTTGAGACGATGCTGCGCCTGAATCGCGTTCACTAAAAAATACTAGTAGTAGTAATTTATTACTGTACTAGTTAAGCATGACAACGACCGCGGAACTATCATTCAAAGTGCATCCCTGCAACGAAAAAGGCTATAGGCACTGCTATAGATCTGCCGTTCACTACCTAGTGCCTCGATCCCGGCCTATTACTGTTGATTTTTAGCTAAAACCGATAGTGATAGGACCGACCGATGCTGATAATCGGGTCTTCACCGTCGATTCCTATCACTGCTGGTTTTAGACAAGAACCGATAATGATATTGGGTTATCACTGCCGGTTTTGGACTAAAACCAACACTAGCTTAAACTGACAATTATATGCTGTAAAAAAACTTCATTACTTTCTCATATGTTGTTCAATGATGATGAAATTTACTCTTGGAGATGACCTTTTTATTCCTCTCAATACTTTTTTGGAAGTTGTAAAATTTCATGTTTTTAGGAAGAAAATATTGGGTACTCTACTAGAGGAAGATTAGAGTACAGAGATGGTAATGAGTCTTTATTCCTGATTTCTCATGGAGAATTTGTTTATTAGGAGATGAGATGGAGTCAATTTAGTCCCCATTGGGCATGAAATGGGAAAAAAACAATCCCCGCTCGATCAGGTTTTGCAGGGACGAAGATATGAATTATTTTGTTCTCGTTGCAACACACATTCAATTAAGAAGTGGTAGAATAGATAATCGTTATGAACACAATTATGATATTAGATTGTTTCGATTGTACATTAAAACCTTTTATCATATTTTAATTGTTCATCCTTCATGAAAACCCAGTGACATTTCTGCAGATGCCTATTTAGATATAGGAAATAAAATAGAAAATTGTTTTGGTGATGGTTTTGCAGTTTTTTTTTTATTTTAGGGTGTTCTCAAACCAATGCCACCACATGACTTGAAACAATGTGATCGATTTGTAACTGATGAATGAATTATGTGCTGTCATCATGAACCCCCACTGCAATGCAGAGTTACAACCCCAGCAGCGTTGGTAGTTTGGAGAAGGATGTGTAGATCTTTCTTTTCTTCCTTGCCAAGGCTTTTAGGAGTTATGACGCCCACACACAATGAGTGATTCACGATAAAAAAAAAGTATTCCCAGTCATGGGTAGAAGTTCAAAGTTTCCTGAATTGTCCAAAAAGCAAATCACATTATGACACATATATTATTATGGTTGTTTTTATTTTTACTTCAATGAATTCATTGACCTTCTTGATATTTGCTAATTTTGAGCTGTAACACCCTAGGTGTTAAGCATTGCATTAGCATTCCAAATCATGAGCATGAGCATTAATTGCATTCATAATCACATGTAATGTAAGTGTAAAGTTGAATTGAAACATATAAAACATCACTTTGAAACATGCATGTTGCATATGCTTGTTAGTTTTACTTTTGCCCTAATTACGCTTGTTAGGCTAATCAAACATGTTTGACTATAATTGTAAATCATCTAGAATTATTTAGTATGATTTTTGGAGCAAGTTTGGTATTCAAAATTTTCTCAAATTTTGCTTTTAAAAATATTCTAGAAAAATGGGTTTTTATTTGAAAAATGGACTTTGAATCCTTAATTCAAAATCTGTTTGGAATTTCAAATTGTGCCCTAAAGCAATGTTGTAGAGAATTAAATTTTGAACAACTTTTGTTTTGGGGTCAACTTTTAAAAATGCCATTTTTCAACTTCAAAAATTTGAATTTGTGACTGTTAGAAAAATTGGAAATTTAAAATAGAAATGAAAAAGCCGTTTTCGCATTAACGGGCCGCCGCCCCACTTTCGGCCCACGGTCACAACCGGCCTGGCCCGCCCCGCACTCGCCGCTCACCCTGCGCTCGCCCCCTCCCACGCGCGGATGCGGCTATCCCGACCGCGCTCAGGCCGCGGCCGCCGCGTGGCGGCCGTACACCAGCGACGACGGCCGGGTGGCGCTTCCGCAGGCCCCGCTGCAGCTGCGCCGCGCTTACACCCCGCCCAGAGCCACCTACTCCCACTCCCTCGCCTCACTCTGCCTCCTCCCTCGTCCAGAGCAGCTCGAACGAGCTTGCCGCCGCCAAGCTCGCCTCTGCCGGCGCAGCTCACTGTCGCTGCCTCACCACTGGCCATTTGCTCTGGTCAGCAACCCTGCCTCCGAGCGCTCGTCCTTTTGCACCCGCTCGCCGCCATCATCGTCTTGGTAAGCGGTTAGATTTTGGGCGGTTTCTCTCCGCCACCGCTCGCCGGAGTCCGCCCCGCCGCAGTCGGCTTGCTCCGCTCCTTCTCCTTCTTCTTTTTCTCGCGCTAGCACTCCACCGAGGCTCGGGAAGGCTGATAGGCCACCCCTCGCACCTCGCCTTGGCCGAAGTCGGCGTACCGCCGACGAATAGCGCCATCGCGCCAGCCATGGCTGCCGGCAAGCCTGCGCCGGTGAGCCCCGGGCTCCAACTTCTCTATTGGGTGGTGCGGCTCAATGCGGTGGAGTCGTCGGTGGTGACCTCACCGGCCAAGACCTCACCGATGGCGAGCTCTCGCCGCCGGTGACCTCCCCTATTTTCCCTCTGGCTGGCACACGGGGCCGGGTTGACCTGCGGGTCCCGTTCGTAGCGGCTTGGGGCAGAACTAGGTGAATCTCGCGGTGTGCGCGTAGCATTTCAGCCGGCTGGGATTTTCGGTTTTCAAAGAAAATGAATTTCCAGTTTTGTTTTAAGCCTTTAAAAATTTATAGCTCAAGTTGTAGGGCTCCAAAAATGATGAGACAAATTTTTTAATGCTTCTCATGACTAGATCTACAGTTTAAAATTATTGCATGTTAGTTTTATGATACTTTTCTATGGAGATTTATTTAATCTTTGTAATTGCTGTTATCTTAGGAATTGTCTAGTAAATAGAATAATGATCAGAAAAATATGGTTCTAGTTTCATTAGTCTTCTTTAGTGATGTACTTTCTAGGAAAAATATATGTCATGCATGTTCTGTAAAGAAATATAGATGTGTAGTTCAAGTGCATTTAATTGATGATTTTTGTTATTTTTGGTAGAGAGCAAAATTTGTATAAAACATGCACATGGTAATTGTTGTGCTGTGATTGTTTATTGTATAGAGCATAAGAAAAATAGTAAATCTGTTGTTTGATACTTTTCATAGTACAAAGTATTTTCCTGCTCATTTTTATGCTAGAGCTTGTCATTTTTGTGTAGGCTGTGTTACTTATCCAAATTCCATGAAATGTTTATGGTGTGCTACTTGGAGTAGGACTATGCTACTGTAATTTTTGTAGATGTTTCTAGACACCAGAAATAGATGTTGCTGTTGTAACCCTAGTTTGCATAGAGTATAAAGTATTATTCTTTTGAGTAATTAGTCTAATAATGAGAGTTTGGTGTATCTTTGAAGCACCCAAATACCTTGCTGGTGTTACTTGATAAGTTAATATGGTTGTGTAGATAAAGTGTAGTAGCACTTATGTTAAGGTTATATGCTAGCTAGTGTAAAAGTAGATGAGATTTGTTAACGGAGGTGAATACCGTAGATAACATGCATTAGTAATAATTGATCTTGGATGATGTTGAGTACCTTGTAGAAAGATTTTGTCTCTAGTCTATACTTTAAGTCTTAATGTGTTCATCTACATATCATGTCATCATGATCATAGCATATCACCGCTTCCAATGCATCGTTTGCATGTTTACTTATGCAATTGCATCATACAGGATCGCAGGAGGAGCCGCCAGTAGCAGTGCCGGAAGAGCAGACTGGGACAGATCCGCAAGAACTCCAGGCACAGGAGGTGCCCGAGGAAGAGGAGCAAGGAGAGGACTTGCTCGAGTGCGTGGATCACCAGCCTTGAGAGAGGCAAGCCCCGGAGCATTTTAATTCTCTTACTTTATAAAAGCAATCCTTTATATATGAGTTATATATTGTTGCATTAAGTTATAGGAGTTGAGTGAAACCGTTGTTGCATTTATTACTATCCTTTTTCACCTGGTTAATTCTTTACCCTGTTAGGTCAGGATCGAATAACTGCTTAGCCTTGCTTAGACCGGTAGCTATCGGTGATTTTTGGTCACCTACATTGATAGGTGGTTACTGACAGAATTTAGCTATGGAAAGCATGATATCTTGAAATTAACCATGTGTTGATGGATAATTGTAGACCGAACGGAAAAGTTGGAAGCAACCAGACAGGGTTCTGGGGCGGTTAGTTTACCGTCTGTGTCGATTAAGGACCGATCGTTGCTCGTCCCTCTTGTCATGTTGAATGCATGCCTCACATTTAGCTGGTCGAATAAAATACCTTTCGACCGCGAAGCTTGTGACACTTTTCGGGCCGAGATAAACTCGGATTGGCAGACTGGTGCTGAAGGGGGTTAGATGGGGACGCGAAGAGTGAGCCCAAGGTGCGTCCTGGCAGTCGGTCGGTCCCTGGGTAGTGCGGTCCATGACTGTTATCCCGCGGCTACTTGAAAAGTGTCATTGGTGATCTGTAGCTCACTTGATCGGTGAGTGTGGTTTGTGTGAGGAATAAATCACCAGCTGGTTAGGAATCGATTTGAATCGCCATCGCTACTGGATAGTGAGCACTTGACTCGAGCTACAACATCGTAGTATTTATGATGGAACATTGATGGTTATTGGATAGTATTAGAAATGCTAAATCTAAATTGGTAATTGGATGCTATTGGTTAATCAAGTGATTGCTATAGTATAGGTGCTTACCTAGTTGGATATGTCATAATAAAGATGATACAAAGTACTTAAAATATTATCTTCATAGTAGCTTATGCGTTTCACAAATGAGTCAGCTAGCCCACTAAAGAAAGCCTTGCATACTCCTTGGTGTCGTTTATTTTTGGTTTAAGACGGATAAGTCTAGTTGAGTACCTTCTCGTACTCAGGGCGTTGTTTCCATTGTTGTTGCAGATGGTCAAATGTACTACGGCTATTGCATTAACTGCCTGTATCCAGCGATGGGCGACAACTAGGACCAAGGGCAATGGTCACTCCATATCTCTCATCTAATGCTTTTGTTGGAGATGGCTACTCACTGGCACTGTATCTGAACCAGATGTGTGTGTGGTTTTAAAACTATTTGCTTCCGCTATGTCAATATGAACTTGGGTTGTAATAACTTTAGGTTCTAAACTGCGATGTATTCAACTGTCGTGCGAACTTTATGTAACATGTGACGGTGATTGTTAAACTTGTACGATCTTGGTTTGTATGTTGGTTGGTTTAAAATCCTTCGTGATTTCATGGACTACCGGGTTATACGGGCTTAAGTTTGGTAAATTATCTGCTTTGGCGGAAGATTTTATTACTTAATCTCGTATAATCGTGTTGATCCATTACATGAGTCCGGTGTTATAGTCTCTTTGATATCATTGTCTTCCTGCAGATTCTACATCACCAGCTCGATAATTGATCTTACAATAGTACAATAGTTGGTATTAATTATACAAAAGGTCACTCAATTCTACAAGGTCAGCTTCACTATTAATCTTAGAGCCTATTTGGTAGAGCTCCACGCAGCTCCAGATCCTAAAAAACAGCTCTGCTCCCAACTTTTCTAGCCAAACACCCCAGCTCTGTGAACTCTAGATCTCCTAAAAACGTGGATCTAGCTCTCACATCCACCAAATCCATGGAGCACCTCAAGGGGTGCTTTGAAAACTCTAATTTCGTAGAGTTGATGAAAATTACCCACCACTGCCACTTGTTACACAGATATACCGGTTCCATTTAATTTTTTTCTTTCCCTTTCGCTGCCTCTGTTTCACGATCACGTGCGCCTCTGGTTCCTGTCGCGGCGAGTGCTCCGCTACCAGACTTCACCCCACAGCCAGTGCGCGCCCCGCTTTGGCTCAGCCCCACCACCGGCCAGCCTGAAAGCCCTAGTTTGGTTTTGGCTAATTGATGAAACCTATTTGGACTAATCCTTGCATCTAAGTGTGTGACTAGATAAGATGGTCGTACTATTAAGAGGGGAGCTCTTATCGGACAACTCGATCACCTAATTCCACTAGGTGTTGAAAAACTTGCATATGCATTTTAGGCCTAGTGCACAATTGGTGAGAAGTGATTAGCCTTTGAAAAATGATTGTGAAAATGCTAACACACTTGCACATGATGGTGAGACACTTGGAGTGTTAGCACATTTGCAAAGGTGGTGAAAGAGGTAAAGAAAAGGAGGCAAAACTTGGCTCGGGGTGCTGCCCTAGGGGCACCGCCACCCCTTGTCCAGTGCACCGCCACCCCTGTGGCGGTGACCGATTGGAGGCCGAGAGGAGGCAATTGAGTGTTGCCCTGAGGGGGCACTGCCACCCCTTATCTGGTGGCACCGCCACCCCTAGGGCAATGACCACCTGGACTCGGCCGAGAGCAGCCAAGTGAAGGCTTGTCACCGGACACCACCGTGTACACCTCCACGTACACGACGGTGCTATCGGGTGCTGTCCGGTGCCACCGCCTCTTTTCAACAGAGAGCAAGGGAACCAGCAGAGAGCACCGCCGTGGGCACCGCCACCCTTGTGATGGTACACCGCCCTAATTTTTCAGAGAGGAGGGAAAACGGGGGCTTGCTCGGGGTGGCACCGTCACCCCCTGTCCGGTGCCACTGCTGCTTGTCCAGTGCCCCAATGGTTAAACTAGTCGTTGGATGATTGTTGGAGGGGTGCCGTCACCCCATGTCTGGTAACCGCACCGCAGTGTCCAGTGCCCCCGCAGAAGCTGACTCACAGGGGTAACGACTCTATTTGCTTGTGGGCTTATAAATAGAGGGTGTGGTCAGCCTTGGGCACTCTCTTGGCACTTCTAACAGCTATATACACCCTTTGAGAGCTAAGCACACCACTCCACTCACTTGCACACTTGATTTTATCATCTTGAGTGAGATTGGAGAGCCTATAGTACATTGTTTAGTGGTCTAGCATCTTGTGGCACTAGTTGGGCGATTTGGGTTGGTGGAGAACTTGTTACTCTTGGTGTTTGCCAACACCTAGACGGCCCGGTGATTTGCGGATCGTCAAGCGGAGGAAGGTGATTGTCTCCAACTTCGATCATTGTGATTGTGAGGGGTTCTTGTGCCTTCCCCGGCATAGCGCCAAAGGCAACTCTAGTGGATTGCGCGTGGCTTGTGGATCCTCATCTTATGTTGGTTGTGCGACACCTGATTGCAGGTTAGCCATGTGATGCCTATTAGCGCGTGAACCTCCAAGTGAGTGAATCACCACAACGGGGACTAGCTTGCCGGCAAGCAAGTGAACCTCGGAGGAAAAATTGATTGTATCATCATTGTCTCCTTGGTATTCTTTGGTATTCATTGATTGATCACTTGTCATGGCGGTATATCACTTCTACCATTCTCTCGCATTACTTTGTTTTCACCTTGTGTAGTGCTTGTAGCTAGTATAGCTCTTTAGTTGTAGTTCTCTAGCTAGTTTTGATCACCTGGCTGTAAATTAGTGACATAGCTCTTGTGTGATATACTAGAGATCATATAAATTAGAATTCGGTAGGTGGCTTGCAACACAAGTGTAGTGCTAGCGCAAAATTCGCTTCGCCATCTTATTCACTAATCAATTGTCTTAGTGTTGTTGTAGAAATTTTCAAATAGGCTATTCAACCCCTAGCCATTAGGAACTTTTGACAGCCCCTACCATGGCTTAGCCCATCACGGCGCTGCCGAGGAATGAGGTGGCGAGCAGGGACCCACCCACAGACTGCGCCTTGTGCATCGCCAAGGTGGCCGTGGGGGAAGCCGTGCGGGTGCTCTCCTTGTGCCGCTGCGCGGTTGCCGCCACCACCTACAAGCCCGTGGCGCAAGTGCCTGAGGCAGATCCGGAGTCGCTCAACTTCCCCACCAACATCCTCTTCAGCTCCCACCAAGGACGAGGAGAAAGAAGATGTAGCGAGCGGGGGGCCGCTCCCATGGCTGCATGCATGGCTGGCGGGAGGCCGCGCCCACAGCGGCGTGTGGCCAGCGAGGGCCTCTCCTGTGGCTTCCATGGCCGTGCCCTCCCTCGGCCTGGGAGAAAGCCTTGTGCCTTGTGTCACGCAATAGGAAGGAGAAGACATATTTTTTTATTTTAGCCCCTATTTATGTCTTAATAATTACATACGAGTCCATCTCAGAGTTGGAGCTCTACCAAATAGTTTGTTAGGATGTTAGCTCTACTGTAGAGCTACTCCATGGCGGAGCACCTACTCTGGACTTGTGTTTTCAGAGCTGAAGTCGTGCCAAACAGGCCGAGCAACTCCTAGAGACTCTTTATATTCTTTCTAATTGATAGAAACAGAGATTTTGGTGAAAAAATACCTTCCAACAACCTCTTTAATTGTCTCTCCAAATATAGCTATCTTCTATTTCAAATTTCTCGCTAGTCAAAGGTGAAGAGTGACACTGGTTATCTAGAGTGCACATTGGATATAGAAAAACTGTGTGTGAGTAGAAAGATAAAGAAAGCGATTTTTATTCAAATGCCTCTTCAAACAATGTTTTAGAGAGTGAGGTTTAGAAAAAAAACTCTTAGACATGCTCTAAGTGCAGGCTTGGCTCTAGCATGTTTTCTATATAAAATATATACCTTGTATCAAGAAAGCAAAAGTAAATTAGCTTCTCACAGCTACATGCTAGGAGTATCTGGATAGGTGGTTTGTTGTTTCTGAATGTCATTCAGGTAACACATAATATATTAGTTGACACTCTACCATGCCTAGATTTAAGATTTTGTGCACATGATTTGAAAATAAAAATACTTATATCTTTAAATTAAATTAATATTTCACAGCTACATATATTATGATTACATTAAATTAACCTCAGATTTAGTGAGATAAATGTCCATAGGTACAAAAATTTATTGAGAAATCAAATAGGTGCAATATACATTAGTATACATGTGAGTTTATATTATTTGTGCCACTCTAACATCCCTGTCTTTTAGGCAACATCAGCAACTAAGTCTGTCGGAGCTAAAGTGTGACAAAGAGCCACTTAATAACAAGCGAGTGTACTCCATAACAGTGGTTGTATTGCGGTGATTATGCTCAGATGTCGCATCTTGGACTTGAAAATCTTCTGGATCATCTTTGATTGGTGACCAGGTGCTGGTTCCTGTGCAAAGCACATTCTCCCGGTCAAACTTTTGATAGACTAGATTTTTAATTGTATAATATATTTTATGAACTTTGATTGTTTCAATTTCGCATAGATTCTTACAATATGAACATGATTGTTTTAGTTTTGCATCAACACTTAGAGTTATATTTTAATTTTCTATCCTTCATGAAGACTCATGTAATATATATATTCCAAACATCACGATTGCAATATCTTTTTTAGGTAACAATATAAAACATGCTCATACATATGTTTATTGTGGTATTATGTTTTTCCATTGCAACGCATGGGCATTTGCCTAGTAATTCAAAGATACAAAGATCGGTCTCATGTTTATTTCCCAACAATAACATCAAAACAGAAAAAGCATTAAAAACAATAGCCAATTGCATAAGCATAGCCAGCCTTTGACACTTGAGTAAGCGACATACTAACAGACATTACACATAGATAATAAACTGATCGATGGTCACCCAAAAACGTACTCCCGTATGGAGAGATCTCGATTTTCTTGTTGTAGATCACGAGTAGAAAACTAGCTCAAAAACTAAGATAATAACCAGCTAGCTGCAGGTTGCAGCGCTGCTCTTAGCTCAGTTGTAGACCTTTTATGTAATATCGAAGCTTGGAGTTGTTTGTTATGAGGGTCCAGTATATGGCTGTAAGACCTCTAAGGACGTTCGTCAGAAGCGTGTCGTTTGTATGATTAAACTCTTCTTCTTAATTACAATGATACGCAAATCTTTTGCGTATTCAAGAAAAAAACAGTTAGCTGCATGCATTAATGATATATAGTCGCTACAACTTGACAAATAAGTTGAAACCCAAAGCAAGATCAACAAGTTACTAGTCTTGGACTAGACAAAAAGAGCTGCCACCTACGAGTCCCTAACCGCCACCCCCCGTGATCACCACCATGGCCCCCATCCTTCCCTTGAGGTTGCCTCATCGGTGGAAAGAGGAGAGAGGACCTCCCTCTGTCGTAAATTATTTCGAAACATATCCAATATGTCTTATTTTATAGAACTCATCATAATAAACGTTATGGTGCAAACGGAATTAAAAATAGGTGTTTTTCAAGAAAATTATCACATTTTAAAGTTTGTATACCACTTGTATATGCCAAAAAAAACTGGATCTGTCATAGATCTTTCACACAGTGCATGTGCCCCCTCTCCTCCCCCACGTCCACCCTCCATGCACGATAGGTCCTAGGAAAAAGGAAACGGCCCTAGAAACAGAAAGTGCTTACGTATCGGTCAGGATGTAAAAAGAAACGGTGCCAGAAACAAAAAGCTTGCGTCGCTAGCAAGACTGGCGCACAGGCCCTGTATAGTATTCAGGTCTTGACAGACTACAGCAATCAAAGTTTGTGTTGCAATGGCACAGTTTAATAGGCTGAAACAAATTAAAAGAAGCTCCTGCGAGATTTCACAAGCGAAGTCAACAAAAATTGATGAAGATGTTGTTGCCTGACTTGCAAGATAATAGCAAGAACCAAGAGAATAAGTTGTCCACCTTCTGTATTAGCTTAAGCTTTTGTATTGAGCTCATCGGTGCATGCAACTTGATATGTATTAGGGTCAGAGGTTTTAAATTTGAAACTTGGAAAGCATAATCAAATAAAAGAAGCATGATCAAATAAAAGAGCTGTTGTCCGCTTCTATTACTATACATTTAAGTCCTGACGTGGAGGGCCTCCATATAAGATAGAGTGTTGAAGTATAAGTAAATTGTCCATGTTTTGTAAACAGTTTAAGTTTTTGATTGAACTAGACAATGCATGCAACTTAATATGATATTACGATTAGAGGTCTGAGGTTCAAATTATTTGACAGAATTAAGAAAACAATGCAGGAAATGAGACTTACTAGTCTAAAGAGGTAATGAGCATGCTCTGAAGATCAGTACCCCTTTCGTATTATGAGTATCATAGCTTTTGTTTTTTACAGTATAATTATTTACTATAATAGCTATATATTATAAATTTGTGTTAATCATATCCATTAAAAATCATAAAAAAGTTTAATTTCACATTGTTTTAATATGTTTATCTAGTGAGTTTGGTTAATTTTATGTGTTTATTAGGTCATTGTTTAGTTGTGTGGTTATAGGAAAGTTGATGTTTTGTTGTGTGGTTATAGGAATCGAATAACTGTCTCTAGATGGAGGTGGACTTACTGACCACCAACAACAACATCCCACTCTGCATGCCATCCAAGGCCATGACTGAGCACGACTCATGCGGCGAGAGCCCTCACGGTAATAGCCATAACATGGATGCCACTTATCTCCCAAAACACATCACCTAATATCCACTAGCAGCAACATCCAACACAAATTTCTCCAAAAGTCCATCCCCTTGCTAAGAACGATGTGGAAAACTCAGGGATGGGGTCCTGACGGCGCATTCTGAAGGGTCCCAGAGGCGCTCGGGACCGAGGTTCCCAACGACGCTCTCGTGGGGGACCAGAGGCGCTCGCGGACGGGGTTCCCTGGTGGTGCTCATGGATGGAGTCCCTGGTGGAGCTCGCGCAGGGTCCTAGTGGAGGTCACGAGGAAGGGCCGGCTGAGCTTGTGTGGAGGAGGGACCGACGGTGCTCGTGGCACGACCAGCACGTCATCGATTTGCGCTGGCGAAGGTGAGTGGACAATGCAAGGCGGTTGAGATGGTGTGATGTTAGCTAGCCAGCATCGGGTCCCTCTTTGGCTTCCTAGAGCCTAGCTTAACAGTTAGGCAGACATTCAAACACCGAAGGTTGCATTTTGGTATCCTAGCTAACCTCTAAGACACCCATCCAAACAGGACCCTAAGTGTGTGGGATCAAGATTCAGGAATCTGTGCACTGCAATGAAGAAGAAACATATGTGGCGAGTTAGAACAACTTGCATCTAGCGATAACTAGTCGGATTCTAATATGTATTTGGTTCCAATGCAATGCGCGAGCACGTTTGCTAGTCATCTAAAAATAATTAAATAGGCACTTGAACAATAGCTACCCAGCTATATTATCTTGGTACAAGAAGGTAAGGTTGCGTCCTATTTCGAGTTCCACATAGGTATGTTTTTCAAATTTCACAAACAGTGCAGGACATTGTCGAAAGCACGTGACATTGGACCGTGGTTCAATCCAATGAGTTGAAGCGAAAGAGCATCAAGAAACGACGAACACCATCTTTACTCATTATTTGATCAAATGCGTTGTGGTCTCTAATGGGGATCAGAGGGGGCCAGGGTGAGAGCTAGAGTAGCGGTGGTAGCGATAGGAGGGGTGGCAAATGAAGCAATGTGGGCGAGGAGCTTGTCTTTTGTCCCCTAATTAGGATCAGAGGAGGGTGGGGGCGAAGCAGCGGGGCTTTTTTTCCTCATCAGGAAACACAAGGACATAAAGACCCCATAAACAAAATTGAATTAACCTGAACATTTGCATCGTTAGAATTTAATGAATCTTGTTTGGGACTTGGAAGATGTACTTAGATTTTGGTTGAATTGGGCAATTGGCGCATCTGAGTGCAACCATTTGTGAACGTATACTTGAACTGCATGAGTTTTTTTTTGACAGGTGAATTGCATGAGTTGGCAACATATATAGCGCCACATTAGACCCGCGCTCGCTTTCAGACGTTCACACCACCTGACGTCCCGTCGTCCGTGCGTGATCGATTCGTCGTCCTGGCACACTCGACGACCTGGACCATCCAACTACCCGCAGTGGATACTATAAAATGATACTCTAAAGATTTAAAGTATGAATATAGAGTAAAAACTGTTGCACTGGGTACTCTAAAATGATACTTTATCATTTCTCTCACTCTGTATTTAGAATGGTACTGTGCATACTCTATACTCTATAGTGGCGGCCTCCACTAGTTAAACAAAGAAAAAAATGCTATAACTCACAAAGTAAAAATCCAAATTAAATTTCGATTTCACCATTAAATTCGTCTCAATAAATCCTTCAAAACTAGATCACACATGGATATATTTAGATAAAGTGATAAGTGGGTCCTACAGTGGATAGAGTGGATAGAGGATGATATAGAAGATGAATGGGTGTGGGAGAATTAAATATAGAGAAGAGAATATTACTGACTAGGACGTATAGATGATGAATATAGACGTTCATAAGTGCGGGTAGTCTCACGCGGAGTGGAGTACTCTATGCGTATGCACCTGGCCTCCTGGTCCGGACGGACCTACCTGAAGCTGCAGGATTATTTATTTGACCACCCACACTTTTAGTTTGACTCCCTCTGCTGGTGGGGTGCATGCGGATGCGGTGAGAGCAAGCAGTGACGTCAGCAGGAAACTCGCATGCTTGCGCATGACGCTAGCGCTGCACATATCCCACTATAAATAGCCGTTGCTCATCAGGCTTGAACAGCAAACATCTCCACGGCCAGCAGATCCTCGCCTCCTCCTGATCGAGTAATTAACAAACTAGCTGCAAGTTAATGGAGGACAGCAGCAAGAACAAGCAGCAGCAGGCCGTCGACGCAGCTTCCGGCAGCAAGCCCGCCGCCGCCTGCAGGCCGCACTGGAGGCGCCGGGACCCCGCGGACACGGCGGTCTACGTCGTCCAGCCCGACCAGTTCCGCGCCGTCGTCCAGCAACTCACAGGCACCGCTTCGTCGCCGCCGCCGCCAGCGCATCGGCATCAAGGCGGCCATGGCACCGCAGCGGCACAGCAGCACCAGGCTCCTGTTGCTGGTGGTGGTACTGGTGCCAGCACCAATGCGGCGCCGTCGCAGCAGCAGCAGCAGCAGCAGCATGGCGGCGGCAGGACGCTGGGGCAGATTCAGCAGGAGTGCATGGCCTGGGCGAACTCCGACGATGATTAATGCAGGGGAAGATCGACTGGAGTGCATGGCCTCATCATCGTCATCTATAATGCACGCTCCGACCTGACGTACATATCTGAGGTTGCTAGTGCCTTCCTTATTGCAAAGGCAGAGTATCTGTAGCATTTTTATATAGCAGTTAACTTGCCTAGTTTTCTGGATGTGTTATCATAGTATAGTATTTGGCAAGCAACACCTTGTATGGTTGGTTTATAGGATTAGCGATAATCTTCCTTGTATTTTGGACAGGTTTATTGCTTTCCAAGCCTATACTCTAATATAAATAACCCAAGAGGCCCCAACCAACATGTCCCTCTATCCCTGCTATATTATCACAACTTTAGATTATATTACTATATTCCTTAGGCACATGCCTCTTCCTACTATCCTTACGCCCCTAATACGCATGGGCCGCTGGTTATCTACCCTCCACGCGCACATTCAGCATGCCCCTATGCTGGTCTACTAGCGTACTCCGAAAAAATCACACATGGAGATCTCCGCAAGGGGAAATGCCACACTTACCTAGGGCTGAGGGCTCCCTAAAAAAATCCACTGATCCTGTTGATTAGCCGTCCTAAAGAGTCTTTCCCGTTCCATTGATCATACTTCAGATTTTCTTATTTAAGATCGATCGACCTGTATTATCCCTTTGACAAAGATCAGCCTGAACTACAATGTCCCGTCTCTGGCTGTGTGGCATGGCTCTGCATGTGCCACCAACGCGCCTCCTTATCAACATGTCACCCAACGCTATTTCAATCTTGCCTCCACGCACTGATTGGGACACATCCACTCTCAACACCGTGTCACGTATAGGAAGAAGAAACTGAAGGTGGGGTAAGGCTTTTGACGGGTGCGTCTGTTAGGTGTTAGCTGTTACCGTTAAGTGTGTAACAGACAAGTAGGGTTGCCGTTACAAGTTGTTACTGCTGTGGCTCGATTGAGTATAAAGCCAGCACTCAGTAATGGAGTGGGGATGAAATGAATAGAAACTGAATCTCCCAATTGTTCTCGTGTTCCTCTGTTCTTGCCTAAACTACCCTATTCTTGCTATTCCCTTCCCTAAATCCTTTCCAGTGCCACTTTCTCGTCAGGTTCTTGATCCGGAACCTGACAATTGGTATCCAGAGCCACCTTTTTCCCAAATTTTTTGTCCCAATTCGTAGCGAGAACCATTGGTTGCGGGTTGCTAAGTCCTGGCGCCCAAACGCAAGCCAACGAAGTTTCAGCAAGACATGGCGGACTCCGTGAAGGACCTTGTGATGAAGTTCGACAAGCTGTCAACCCAGTTCAAGGGCTTCCAAGAGATGATGAAGGCGTCGCTGGAGAAGTGGAGTAGCCTGGAGGCGTGGAGGATGACTGCCGACGAGTCGCTCAACGTCCTGCTCGACAAGACGACTTCCATGGAGGAACGCGTGGATTCGGTGTCAGCACGCATCACCCACTTGGAGTTTCGGCCACCACCCCACCGCCTCCGCCACTGATGCCGCAGCCGCATCCCCAGCATCTTCCGCGGGTACCACCAATTCCGCCCTGGCCGCCTCCGGCATGGCTGGATCTGACGCGGCTGCGCATACATCACCGCGTTCGGCTGCGGGTGATACTCAACTGCCTAGCGGGCACCACCTTCCTCAGGACCACCGGGCTGCTGGCGGAGGGATCCTTGGACCCCCACCGCACCCGGTCATGGGTACACAATCTGCGACTGATTCACTTGTTTTTGGATCAGATTCCCATGATTCACATCATCTTCCGCCATTTCTAAAGTTGGAATTTCCGAAGTTTGATGGCTCTCACCCCCGTATTTGGTGGGATGATTGTATCATGTATTTCGAGGTCTATGGTGTGCATCCATCCCTGAACACAAGATTCGCCGCCCTCAACTTTCAGGGCGCTGCCAAGCTTTGGTTGCAGACCATCGAGCGACGCGAGAGGGTTGGCGATTGGGATCATCTGTGCCAGCTGGTTCTCGCTCGGTTCGATAAGGATCAGTACCCTATTCTGCTCAAGCAGTTTTCTGGGCTCTGACAGACAGGATCAGTGGCAGAATACTTGGCTGAGTTCGAGCACATGGCACATGGAATTCTTCTATACAATCCAGGGTATGACGACACTTACTTTGTGACTCAGTTTATTGCTGGACTATGAGATGAGATTCGTTCTGCAATATCATTACATCGACCACCAGATGTGGTGACTACAAGCTCCTTGGCCCTGCTCCAAGAAGAGGAGTTGCAACGTTCACGGCCACGTTCTATGGGGTGTGAATTCTCCAAGCCAAATCAGTGGCTATTTGCTGACCGACCCAAAACTAGTGAGATGGACAAGAACAAGCAGGCATCAAGTCATGGGGAATCTGAGGACAAGTTGGCCACCCTCATGGAATTTCACAGAAGGAACGGTCTCTGCTTCAAATGTGATGAAAAGTGGTCCCAGAATCATACATGTCCAGCCAAGATATCTCTTCATGTGATCGAGGAATTACTTGATGCTCTCACTGAGGTGGATTCGACAGATGATTCTCCTGATGTGGATGAGCCTGAGGAGGTGATAGCGGTACTCAGTCCCGATGCTTCCACAGTTTTGAAGAAACAACGGACAATGAAGCTATGTGGCTGAATCGGCAAGCATGAAGTACTGATATTAGTTGATTTGGGAAGCGTTGGAACCTTTGTCAGTGATCGATTAGTGGCTCAGTTGCACTTGTAGATAGTACCATCGGATCTGGTCAAGTTTGTGGCAGCAGATGGATTGCCTATGTTATGTGCATCTTGGGTACCAGACCTGCATTGGTCAGTTCAGAAGCATACATTTACCTCTGATGCTGGTGTGATTCCTTTAAAATGCTTCGATATGGTGCTGTGGGAGGACTGGTTGGAGGAGTGTAGCCCAATGTGGGTGGATTGGGTCAAGAAGGTGATGAGGTTTATGGTGAATGGGATGAGGATTACTCTGCATGGACTGCGACCATCTCTGACTGAATGCTCATCTATTTGCTCCACTTAGTTACAAGGCTTGATCAAACGGGGAGCAGTGAACCAGTGCCTCCAATTCAGACCAGTGACGTCTAAGCCATACTCTCGGGTGGAGGAGTCAGCTATGCACTCCATCTCTGTGCCGGATCAGTTACAGTTACCAACACTATTTAGCTGTTGCTTGATCAGTATGGCAATATATTTTAGGAGCCACATGATTTGCTGCCATGGTGCTCATTTGATCACCAGATTGCTCTGAATGTACGTCCATATTGCTATTCACCAGCGTAGAAGGACGAGATAGAGAAGCAATTAACCGAAATGCTCTCTGATGGCATCATTACAGAGAGCACTAGCCCATACACCTCCCCGTTGCTCTTAGTCCATAAGAAGGATAATACATGGAGATTTTGTGTGGACTATCGGCATCTCAATGCAGTGACGGTGAAGAATAAGCATCCGATGCCCGTAGTTGATGAGCTGATCGACGAACTTGCTGGAGCGCAGTGGTTCTCGAAGCTCGATTTCCGTGCTGGTTCTCATCAGATTCAGATTGATCTAGAGGATACGCATAAGACAGTGTTCAAAACACATGAAGGCTTGTATGAGTTTCTGGTGATGCCGTTCGGATTGACTAATGCACCGGCAACATTTCAAAGTATCATGAACTTTATCTTTAGACATCTTCTGCTCAAAGGGGTATTGGTTTTCATGGACGACATTCTCATTTATTCAGCATCATTGGAGGAACATCTTCCCTTGTTGCAGGAGGTCTTTGACATTATTCTTAAAAACCACTTCATCAAACTGTCAAAATGCTCATTTGCGCAGAAGGAGGTTGAGTATCTGGGCCATATAATTTCAGGCCAGGGGGTTGCCATTGAGCCCAGCAAGATTTTGGCAGTGAAGGAGTGGCCTAGACCAGTTAGCTTGAAGCAGCTGCGAGGATTTCTAGGGTTAACCGATTATTATCGAAAATTCATTAGAGAATATGGTCTCATCAGTCGGCCTTTGACATAATTATTGAGGAAAGCAGTGCCTTTTCTATGGACTACAACCACTAAGGCAGCCTTTCAGAGTCTAAAGCAAGCTTTGATCAGTGCTCCGGTATTGGCTATACCTGACTTCTCAAAGGCATTCGTCATTGAGACAGACACCAGTGACATTGGCTTTGGGATAGTCCTGATGCAAGGAGACCATCCGGTGGCATACCTGAGTAAGCCGGTCTGTAGTATGAATCTGTCCCTGTCCACATACGAAAAAGAATGTATGGCGATTATATTTGCAGTTGACAAGTGGCGTCCCTACCTGCAACACTAGCAATTCACTATACGCACTGACCATCAGAGTCTATTGCATCTGACTCAGCAGAGAGTGAGTTCTAAGCTGCAACACAAGGCACAAATGAAGCTGATGGATTTGGATTTTCGCATTGTGTATAAGCAAGGGGCCACAAACCGTGCTGCTAATGCTTTATCACGGTGTTATTCAGAGGATACAGTGCTGGCAGTATCTTCCTGTAATCCAATCTGGATGCAGAAGGTCATGGAGATGCACAACAGTTACTAGCTGAGTTGGTTGTGCACCCTGACAATGCCATAGGGTATTCTCTGCAGGAAGTATTGATCAGTTACAAAGGGAGAGTGTGGCTAGGCTCAAACACATTAGTTTAGAATCATGTGATACATGTGCTGCATAGTAGCGCTGTTGGGGTCACTCTAGTGCATTGGCAACTTATCAAAGAATCAAGGCACTCTTTGCTTGGCCACAGATGAGAAATGCTATCACACAGTTTGTCCAGTCCTGCATTGTTTGCCGACAGGCAAAATCGGAGCATGTAAAGAAGCCTGGCCTGTTGCAGCCACTACCTATCCCAGATCAAGCGTGGCAAGTGGTATGTATGGACTTTATAGAAGGATTACCGAAGTCTGCTCAGTTTGATACTATTCTGGTTGTCATCGACAAATTCACCAAATATGGCCACTTCATTCCCATGGCTCACCCTTTCACTGCTCTACAAGTGGCCCAAACATTTCTACATCATGTCTATAAGCTTCATGGCCTTCCTCAGAGCATCATCTTGGAGCATGACCGGATATTTACCAGTGTAGTGTGGCGGGAGCTCTTTTGCTTAACAGACACAAAATTGTTGATGAGTTCGTCTTATCATCCACAAACGGACAGGCAGACAGAAAGATTGAACCAATGCTTAGTAACCTTCCCACGTTGTTCAGTCAGTTCTTGTCCTAAGCAGTGGAGTAAGTGGCTCTCTGTTGCTGAGTTTTGGTACAATACAACATTTCACACTACATTGGGTAGAACCCCTTTTGAGGTGTTGTATGGGCATTCACCAAAGCAATTGGGTATGATCAATCCTGTTCATTGTCACTCCCTAGAAATTGAATAGTGCTTGATGGAGCACAACCTTCTAAATGAGGTGGTTAAGCATAATTTGCCAAGAGCTCAGCTTTGGATGAAACAACACGCCGACAAGCATAGATCAGAGAGACGATTTCTGTTGGTGATATGGTCTATCTGAAAGTTTATCCCTACATATAGTCAATTGTTGCTCAGTGCTCCAATCAAAAGTTTGAGTTATTGATTCTATGGCCCCTACAAGATTTTGGCATGAGTTGGTTCTGTTGCATATCATTTGGACTTGCCATCAGACGCTCGGATACACCCTGTGGTTCATGTGTCCCAACTCAAACTTCATATTGCCCCAGGTGTTTCAGTACATGATGATATATATGTTGTACCTATGGATCCAGACCTGGTGGTCAACCCTCTGCAGTTTTTGGGATCTCGCATGGTGGCACGAGGCTCTACGGCTGTATCACAGGTGAAGGTGTCTTGGTCAAACATTCCGAAAGCATTCACTTCTTGGGAGGAGATCAATGATATGAAGAAAAGGTTTCTAGATGTACCAGCTTGGGGGCAAGCTGACTTGCGAGGAAGGAGCAATGCCACATATAGGAAGAACACACTAAAGGTGGGGTAAGGTGGCAGTTATCGTTAAGTGTGTAACAGACATGTGGGGTTGCCGTTACAAGTTGTTACGGTTGTGGCTTGGCTGAATATAAAGCCAACACTCTGTAATGGAACGGAGATGAAATGAATAGAAACCAAATCCCCCAATTGTTCTCGTGTTCCTCTGTTCTTGCCTAAACTACCATGTTCTTGCTATTCTCTTCCCTAAATCCTTTCCAGTGCCACTTTCTCATTAGGTTCTTGATCCAGAACCTGACACACCGCCTTTAATCTCATGTTTGATTAGTATGATGATCGAGAGTGTGTAACCCATTCTATCCTTACCACATGAGCAACCCTATCAATAACTATTTGTGTGCACCTCCATAGACCCCATTAAGTTTATCATTGAGTATTGCCTGCCTTGAGCTCCCATCCAAACAAGAAGGGTTGCCGCTGCATTACCTTGCTATGCAGCAACATTACAACCCATGGTCCTTTCCACTCTTACATCATCTCACCCCCACTTACTACGTCCTTAACTACATGTTGGTAATCTTAATGATCGCAGATAAATCTACAACCGTACAGTTTCCATTTTAGCTTTTATCCAGGAGTATTCTAAGGTATCGACTCCATGGGAATGTGCGTGTACTAGTTAAGAATCAAGAACGACCAAGGAAGAGGAAGGGGATACAATTGTAGAGGGTAGAGTGATTATACTAAGGGTTCTAGATAACTGCTAGGTTGCTCACTATAATGCTTGCATCGGGATGCTCACCGTCCTAACCACGGAAAGGGGTGAGAAGGGGGCTAGGCAAGCCAAGCGATCAATGGTCCTACTGTGCTCTAGTGCATCTCATGTGGTAGAGTACATATAGACCATCAAGGCTGTTATGACCTGGGGCTACCACAACTAATCCGTGGCACTAGGCGCGCAATCACAAGACTAGACACCATGTCTACGAGTAACTACTGTTTCTAGCCTTGCAAATGTTAGATGTATAGATATGTGTGTAGTATTTTCTCTCTACTTGGAGGGTTCATTTGCATATGTACACTCACTCACTTGTATATCAGTCTTTGAGGCCTGGTAATACATTAAGGTTGGCCACAACTCTAACATGGTATCGAGCTAGCGTTTGATTCGCACCTTCTGCTGATCCGCCGATGACTTGCTAACCCTGCCACCCATGCGCGCCTCCGTCCATGCCGCCTCGCACGCGCCGGCTGCTCGTGCTTGCGCCCGGCGTCGGCCCTGCACAGCATAGCCTATCGCACCCTCTCGTGCGGCCCCACGCCCGAACAGTCACGTCCTCCCTCTAGCGCCCACATGGCCTCTCTCTGGTGGCCGTGCAGTGTCCCACCGGTGCCTAGCGTGGCCTCCTGCTCGCGCTCCCTTCCGGCGCAACCACCCGCTTGGCGTGGCCCTCCTCTGCCCTCTCCCTCCCCAGCCAGCGCGACTCCCTCCTCTGCCCTCTCCCTCCTAGACGCGTGGCTTCTTTTGGTGGGTGGGTCATGCCCTACTCTGCTCTGTTTTGCCACCCCCTGGTCTTGTACTCTGCTCCTACAAGTGGCGTCGGAAGTCCTGACTCTAAGCCGGGAGTCCTGACCGTCGAAAGTGCTGACGTATATCGGGAGTCTCGATGTTGGTTTGCTCGTAGTGGCTCTATGACCAGTGTTTTTCTTCTCGTTGTCATCTCCCATGGTGTCCCCTGGGCGCCCGAGTGCTATTGCTGTCCCAAAATGTTCCGTCATTTTTAATGGCACAAATTGGGTGACTTTGTTTTCCATATGGAGGTCCACATGGATGGACAGCTGCTGTGGGGCTACCTTACTGGTGATCGGATCTGTCCTCCATGTCCTGTCCTCCCCACGCCACCCACATATCCACCAGATGCTGATGATGATGCAAAGACTGCCTTACTTGATGCCTTTGAGGCTCAGATGGAGAGCTACTAGTCTGCTCTTGGTCTCTATGAGACTTGGCTGCACAATGAGAAATCTGCCAAGGCTACTTGCGGGCATAGAGATTGATCTCACACAGTCCCTTAGAGGTCTCGCCACCTTACACCTCATGTGGGATCACCTCCGTCGCAGTTATGAGATTCGTAACGAGGCGATGTACCTTGCTATTGTTGAGGAGGCTCAGTCACTTCGTCAGCTTGACTCTACAGTCAAGGACTTCCACTATCAGATGATAGATGTCTGACATCGCCTGGACAATTTGGGTGCTGAGTTCTATGCGGGTGGTACCTACCGGTGTTGTGAATGTCATCAGGACTAGAGAGACACTCTTCGTCTTCATGAGTTTCTCTCTCGACTTTGCCCTGAGTTCGAGGCTGTTCGGGCATAGCTATTGACTCATTGTCCACGCCCATCACTCTCTAAGGCGATGCTTGAGCTACGAGCTGAGGAGACATGTCTTTGAGATGGGGTTGTGAGTCGTGCTCTAGCATAGCCCTCCGTCCTGGCAGCCACACCTCCGCAGGTCTCCCTGTCTCCGTCTCAGACCTCTCCTGTGGTGGTGGGGGTACCCTCTAGTGTTCAGTGTGGCTACTGCAAGCCCTATGGCCATGAGGAGAAAGATTGTCGCAAGAAGTAGCACGACCGACCAGGGCGTCGTGGTAGGCGCTTCTCTCAGGGTTCCTCTCAGGGCACTCGTTCCATGTCTGCAGCGGAACAGGAGGTTCTTGCCCTGTTTCGTCGCCTTACTACTGCAGCTCAGGCCTCTGCTTCCGGGACTACTTCTCAATCTGCTTTCAGAACTACTGTTCAGCCTTCTAGTTCCGCTCCTTCTCCTCCGTCAGGTACATCATCCACATGGTTCCTTGACTCTGGTGCCTCTTTTCATATGACACCCCATTCAACACACTTGTCCTCTGTGTCTTCCCTCGAACCTCCTATCTTTGTTCGCACCGCAGATGGCACTTCGCTTCCTGTTTCTGGGAGAGGTGTTCTTTCCACATCTTCTTTTAATGTTCCTATTGTTGCGCATGTTCCAAAACTCACCATGCAATTATTGTCTGTGGGTCAAATCACTGATCATGGCTGTCACATAATCCTTGAGTCTGATTCTTGTTGTGTTCAGGACCTCCGTACGGGCCATTTGGTGGGAACTGGGCCTAGGTGTCGGGACTCACAGCACCTATGGGAGCTTGATTGGTTGTGTCTCCCTTCACCTATCTTGGCTCCTTCGTCACCCAGTTCTTCAGCTTCTGCGTCTGCACTTTGTCTTCTACTTTTGCACGGTGGCATCACCGTCTTGGCCACCTCTCTAGTTCTAGATTGTCCACTCTTGTTGGTAGTGGTGTCTTAGGTCCTATTTCTGGTGACACTGCTCTCCATTGTATGGGTTGTAAACTTGGCAAACAGTTGCAACTCCCTTATCCTTCTAGTGAGTCCAAGTCTTAGAGACCTTTTGATCTTGTTCACTTTGATGTATGGGGTCCTGCACCTTTTGTTCATGTTCTATTCACTAATGACTATTCATGTTTTATATGGATTTATCTGATGTCTTCTCGTGGGAAATTCCTTTCTATTTACCAATAATTTGCCAATATAATCCGCACTCAATATAACTCTTCCATTTGTGTTTTTCGTGCGAACTCTGCTGGTGAGTATATCTCTACTACTTATCGCTCCTATCTTGCTGAGCATGGTACTCTTGCCTTGTTTTCATGTCCTGGTGCTCATGCTCAAAATGGTGTTGTTGAGTGAAAGCATTGCCACATTCTTAAGACTGCTCATGCTTTCTTGATCTCTTCTGCGCTTGCTCCTCATCTCTAGGCTGAGGCAGTTTCTACGGCTATTTTGCTTATAAACCGCCAACCTTCTACTGTTCTCCAGGGCTGCACTCCCTATGAGCCTTTTTTGGCACCCCTCCTTCCTACAGCCATATTTGTTGCTTTGGGTGTGTCTGTTACATCCTTCTTCCGCCTCATGAGCGCACCAAAGTCACTGCTCAGTCTGCTGAGTGTGTTTTCCTTGGGTACATTACCGAAAATAAGGGTTATCGCTGCTATGACCCTGTTGCTCATCGGATGAGGACTTCTCGAGATGTCACCTTCGATGAGTCTTAGCTGTATTATCCTCATCCCTCCTCTGATCCTTCCAGTACTGCTGAGGACCTCTCGTTCCTTACTTTACCTGAATGGTATCTTCCGTTGCCTTCTCCATCCTCTTCGCCACCTTCTCCTACTTCTCCATCTCTTTCTCCTCATCCATTCTCTTCACCTTCCCCACCTCCTCCACCTTCACCATCTCCTCCTACCTATCCACTATCGGTCTCTCCTGCCCCATCATTAGTGTGTCCTTCCCGTAAGATCACTCACTTCTACACTCGTCGTCCATGATCGGCACCACCACTTGACTCTTCCCCGTCCGTTCTTGGACCTCCTCCTGAGTCTTCTCCTCGCTATGATCTTTGTGACCATAGCACACTTCGTCCTCCTGATTGTCTTGGCTTCACCGCTGCCATCTTGGTTGAGCCTATGACCTATCGGGAGGCTGCTGCTCACCAGGAGTGGTAGCACGCTATGGCTGAGGAGATTGCTGCCTTGGAGGATACTGGCACATGGGATCTTGTCCCTTTGCACCGTGTGTCACCCCTATCACCTGCAAGTGGGTGTACAAGGTCAAGAGTCACTCAGATGGCTCTCTTAAGCACTACAAGGCTCACCTTGTGGCTCATGGTTTCCAGCAGGAATATGGAGTTGACTATGAGGAGACCTTTGCTCCTGTTGCTCACATGACCACTGTTTGGACCCTTCTTGTTGTTGCATCTATTCGTCAGTGGTCAATCTCTCAGTTGGATGTCAAAAACACCTTCCTCAATGGTGAGCTCCATGAGGAAGTCTATATGCAGCCGCCTCCAGGGTACTCCGTTCCTAATGGGATGGTTTGTCGGTTGCGTCATTCCCTCTATGGTCTTAAGCAAGCTCCTCGTACTTGGTTTAAGCGTTTCTCGTCTGTTGTCATCGATGCTGGCTTCAAGCCTAGTGACCATGATCTTGCTCTCTTTGTTCACACTTCTCGTGGTCGCACACTTCTTCTTCACTATGTCGATGACATGATCATCACGGGTGATGACTCTCAGTCTATTGCCTTTGTGAAGCAGCGTCTCAGTGAGACTTCTCATGTCTGATTTGGGTCATCTTCGTTACTTCCTTGGCCTTGAGGTCACCTCCACATCTGATGGTATTTTTCTCTCTTAGGAGAAGTACACTCAGGATCTCCTTTTCTCGTGCTGCTCTCACTGATTACCGCACTTTTAATACTCCTATGGAGCTTGGTGTTCACCTCCGACCTACTGACGGTGCACCCCTTGTTGATCCCACTCACTATCGTCAGCTTGGTCTTCCCTCGCTCTAGTTCTCTCCAACTTCAGGCGTACTCTGATGCGACCTGGGCTAGTGATCCCACTGATCGTTACTCTCTCTCAGCTTATTGTGTTTTCCTTGGCTCCTCCTTGATTGCTTGGAAAACCAAGAAGCAGACTGTTGTTTCCCACTCAAGTGCTAAGGCTGAGCTGCGTGCTATGGCGACTGCGACTGCGGAGGTGACATGACTACGATGGCTTCTTGAGGATTTTGGTGTGCCTGCCACTACACCCACTCATTTTTCTTCTGACAGCACGGGTGCGATTAGTATTGCTCGGGATCCGATGAAGCATGAGCTCACCAAACACATTGGTGTTGATACATGAGATCGTAGGTGCGCGATCATGTTGTGACGCTCCACCACGTGCCTTCCGAGGTTCAGCTAGCGGACTTCTTCACTAAGGCACAAACACAGGCCCAACATAGATTCTTGCTCTCCAAACTCAGTCTTGTAGACTCACCCTGAGTTGGAGGGGGGTGTTAGATGTATAGATGTGTGTGTAGTATTTTCTCTCTACTTGGAGGGTTCATTTGCATATGTACACTCACTCACTTGTATATCAGTCTTTGGGGCCTGGCAATACATTAAGGTTGGCCACAACTCTAACAGCAAAGATTAGGACACCGGCCAAGGCCAGGAACCCACAAGCAATATAATAAAGCTGAACTTTATAACATAATCCAGAATTACCTAGGAACATATTCAGATGTTTACTCGAAGTCACATGTGTCGAGGTTCAAGGGACCAAAGGAAAAACAAAAAACTCCAGCTTCTCCCGAGCTCTCTCTCCTCACACCTCTTCCTATCTCTAACACTATAGAGTACAATTGGGTGAGGGACACTACTACAACATAACAAAGGTGGGAGTTTGTGTGTTGTAGAATAAGAGCATCTCCAAGAGTACCCCAGATTTTGTTTCCCAAAATATGGTGTTTGCCAACTCTTAAATAAGTATTGGGAGGAAAAAAAGAGGCCTTTCTAAGAGTACCCCATATTTGACTTCTAAAATATTAAAATTGTGGTCCCACCCACTTTTTCTTCCCCCTTTTTTCTGTCAGCACCAGGTCATGACCCTATCTCATCTAGGTCGCCGCGGCCTTCCTTCATGGTGCTACCGATCACCAGCCTTCAGGAACCGACTATCAAGCAACAGCAGCTGGCCATCCTCATTTGCAGCAGACTAGCAACAGGCGAGCACAAAGCATCACGCAAGCAGCAGGCAAGCCGGCAGCAGGAGCAGGCAGCCAGGCAATCTGGTAGCAGCAAATGGCGCCCAGCCAAAAAGTTGCTAGCTACCGGCCATCTGTACCTGGCAATAGGAACCGGCAAGCATGCAGAACAGCAGATCACATTCAGACAAGATAGCATCCGCTCTTCTGCCACCTCCCCTGCGCCACGCCCCACCGTCACCTGCTCCTGCACTCGCACTGCTCGCACATCCACCTGCGTCCCTAGAGCCACCTCTCCTCGTGTTCGGCCGGTCGGAGCAGCAACAGCCGCCTCGGCCCGGCCTCCGCTTTGCTCCCCCCACCGCCTCCTCCGCGCCCTGCCGCTTCGTCCCCCGCCCTGAGCTCATCGGGCACAGGAACTTCGCCGTGCGAGAATGGCTTCTACCCCTGGGCACCGGAGTTCGCGTCCTTGTTCGGACTGGAATTTGGGTCACTAGTGGAATCCTACCCCATGAGGACTTCAAGATGTGCGACCAAGGTTTTCTTCGTGCTTGACATCCATGGAGGTTCCTGCTTTCAATACGCGCCCTGGCAAGGTGCTGGAAGCTGAGATCTTCAGGCATTATGGTTCTCCGGTCACTTCTTCTCCAGCTAAGGATTTTCTTCTGGTTCTTTCTGTGGGCCGTTGCAAATTTCGTCTAACATCTCACTTAATACATCATCTTCTCCAAGCTGTCATCGGTGGTGTCTTAGCTGAATTTAGAGTGGTGCATTTGGATGATAGAGTGTTCAGGTTCTCTGTTGCATCTCGTCAGGTTGGATTTCACATCTACAACTTTCGATCTTTTGAGTGCCAGGACTTCAAGATATTCTTCCATCTTTGGAGTGATGGTGGCCCAAATTATAGAATTGAATATCATAACTGGTGTATCGAGCAAGATGCAGAATGGGTGGGAGTCTCTAAGCAAAAATCGATACGTCTTACTGGTGCCAATGCCATCCCTATCTCCATTGTTGATCATCGTCTTCCTGCTCGAAGCTCCAATGCCATGGCGTATTCAAATTTCAAATTCACTATTAATTCAGATCGTAAATCTGTTTTTAAGAGAATTACTCCCCCTTTTAATATGCCTTTTAGTAATAAGAAGGTCACTTCTATACCAGCAGTAGGTATTTTGGGCCCTATTCCTAATATGCAACGGCTCTATCCTGGTCATGGGCCTCCTCTAAGGCTTTGTGCAAACTGCCTCTCTAAGGCCCATTCGGGGGCTGGCTGTGTTGCTCGTTGCCGTCAATGCTTGAGTTTTGGACACAATTCTAGAAATTACAATTTTTCGCCTCAATTAGCGTGCCCAGGACTTAGTGCCGCTTCGAATTCTCGTAGCAATCGCATCTCCCAATCTCTGAAAGGTGGGGCTCCGCAATCACAGCCACCGCGATTATATCACTCTATGCCTCAATACATTAAAGAGGTGGCCGGTATATCCTCAATTCCCTCTCCTGTTACTATTCGCTGGCTGTGTCCTTGGCGTCTCCATGCTCCAGACTTCAACGATGAAGAACTGGGTGCCTCCAATCCGTCCGGGGTACTGCCAGCTTCTTCATCGGCATCTTCAATCATCTTCTCTTCGTTCAGTGAGTATGCTGATTGCATTCTTGGAGTTCATCATCCTCATTCTACTATTCACATTGCTTGGACTATAAAAAACCCCTTTTTTCTTCAATTAACCCTAATCCTAGCACCATGGCGTATAGGTTTGTTGATCCAACGCCTTTCATGCCTGCCTGGGGTCAAAGAATCATGGTTCCTAGTAGACCCATAATGCATCATGTGGTCACTGGTCCTCTGCATCGTGTTTTCAATGACATCGCCATTGCCTTTATTCATCCTCTACCACCTGATCAGATGCACTTTAATGACATTCATGGTTCATTGGCAGATTTTCTGAATGTGCAGATGGGCATGCCTTATCAATCGATTCAACCCTACCCCTTTGGACAAGCTTATGTCACTTTCAGTAGAGTTTTTCACTAGGATGCTATGGTAAACAATGGTCCTCATCAGTTTGGCAATACTTATATCACTTTCATTCCTCATGATAAAGCATGGAACAATAGAACTACAGTTTATACACATGAGGTCTGGCTAATGATGCTAGGTCTGAACATGAATCTGTGGTCTTATGCTTTAGTGGAAAAGGCAGTTTCCTAGTTTGGAAAACTTTTAGTCTGGGAAGAAGACCATGATAATATGGCAAGAGCTTTGGTGAAGGTTAGGGTTACTGGCTTGGATGACATTCCTTGGTTTTTCAACTTCTCTGATGGGGAGTCACCAGAATCTAATAATTGGACAGTCCAATGTGAAATTATCTCTGCAACAATGTTGGGTCCTCAGCCTCAGGATGAGGATTTTCCACCAGGTGACCCAGATGATATTGATCCTAATCACTTTGAGTTCTTTGGCTTTGGTCAACCAGGACAGGGTCCACAACCACCTCCTGATGGTCCTCCAGATAATAATCAGCTTCCAGTTCATAATCATGGCAATCCAGATTGGCCCCAATGGCCTGCTCCCAATGCAGCTCAACAGATGGGTCAGGGGCAGGTTGTTGCTCAACCTGATGAGCCACCTTTACTTATTCCTTTACAAGGGGTTGAGGGACATAATGGAAATGCAGAAGATGACTTGATGATGCCAGTTGAAGAAGTTATTCAAAACAACCAAGTGCAACCTACTACTCCTCCATTGAATGATGAGGAAGTCTTAGCCATGCATGACAACATAGATATAGATCCAGACATCCATCCCCAAGCTCAGCTGCCAATTCCTTCGGTGGAAATTACACAATTCCCAGTTTTTAATAATTTGCAACCTCTTATGCCTGAAGAATTAGATGAGGAGGAAGCACTTGGCTGGCTAAATGAGCTTGATCACCCCCCCAGAATTTGGATAACATTGGCAACATTGAGCCTGGTCAGAACTCAAAAAATAATACAAGTCTTGATCCTGAACATGATCAAGGTCAGATGCCTGCGGATGTATAACTTGGACAGCCACAGCTTCAGAATGAGCAAAACATGATGCCAGAGCAAAACCTTTGAGGCAATGAATAACAGAATAATGTATCACAGGACCACATCCAGTTGGGCTTTGTACATACTTTCACTCCTCCAGTTATGCCTGCTACTCTGAAAGATAGTTTTGGGCCCTTTCCCAACTATCAAAAGTCTGCTATTCTGGATCAGGATGTTGGAAGCTCTTCTTCTGGCCCAAGCCCAATGGCAATCAGATGTTGGGCCAAGTATTTTGCAAGTGTGGACAATGGTCTTCCAACTGTTACAGTTCCGGCCCAATGGGTCAATTTCTTCAGTCTTCTGATGCTTAAACAAGGTTCTTATGAGTGGGCCAATGAATTTCTGAGTTCTCCAGCTTGGACTCTTCTGCAGCAACATCTTGGCAATGAAAACTCCTTTGTTTTTTTCCTTACCTTCTAAACAGCCTTCAGTTGTCATCAATGACATATCCTGTGATTCTTGCAAAGATTCTTTTCATGTCAATGCAGCAATTTCCACTGAAGAGGAAACTCTTCCTACTCAACCTTCCAATGTTGGCTCTTCTGATGTCCACAATGCTGCTGAACAATCTACTCCACCCCCTCCATTAGCTAGTTGCACTACCCCTCCTAAAGGCAAAAGAGGTAAAAAAAGCACCCATTTGTGAAGCTAATCTAAGGAGTGATAGACTTCATAATCAGCATAAAGGTTTTAAATCTCCTAAATGCAAAGATAAAAATTGTACTCCTAATCCACCTGTTCTTTCTCCTTCTGTAGTTCGAGACTTGGGCACCACTTTTTGCAGCATAGATCCTGCCAAGCTTACAGACGCCAATCTCAAAGTCAAGTCTTAGAAAGGGGTCATTGACAAGCCCAAGAGCAAGAAGCCCAAACTAGGAAAAGGTTCAGATGTTGGCCCTGCAAGAAAGGACAAAGTCTCCTCCAAGTCGACTAAGAAGCCCCAAAAAGATGCAAAAGATGCAAGTGATCCAGACACTGATGCAGGCCCTTCCATGGGCGCCAAGAACTGATGTTTTTCTAGTTCCTTTTAGTCACTTTAATCTTTTGTGTTAATTGCTATAAAACAGTGATATGTTTTGTCATGGAACATCAGAGGTATCAACTCTGATAAGAAGTGGAATGCTATCCGTGACCGTATGGATAATAATAATTGTGATGTTGTGTCTGCAAGAGACTAAACGTGAAAGCTTTGATTTAGCTTATCTTAGAAAATTTTGTTCTCAGTCCTTTGACTCTTTTGTCTTTTTACCTTCGATTGGTGCATCTGGAGGTTCCATTATCATCTGGAAAAGTTTTTTCCTATCTGGTATTATGGTTTTCCAAAACTCTTATGCTACTTCTTTTGACTTTACCTCTCTTCATAATAATGACTCTTGGGTGCTCACCAATGTTTATGCTCCTTGTACTCCTCAAGGCAAGAGAGAATTTTTACAATGGTTTAAACATATTCATATGCCAGATCATGTTGATTGGTTGATAGTAGGTGACTTTAACGTTTATAGGAGCCCTGCAGATAGAAACAAAGAGGGTGCAGATTATACTGAAATGTTTATGTTCAATCAAGCCATTAGTGCTCTTGGTTTAATTGAGCTTCCCCTCAAAGGTAAACGTTTTACCTGGTCTAATAAGCAACACCGCCCCCTTTTAGAGAGATTGGATTGATTTTTCACTTCAGCTTGCTGGACGCTAAATTATCATGTGACTAATGTGTTTAGTCTTACCATGGAGACATCTGATCATGTGCCATGCCTTATTTCCATCTCCATTGCTATTCCTAAAAGCCAAATTTTCAGGTTTGAAAATTATTGGTTGTTGCATGAAAACTTTATGGAGCAAGTCTCTTTGGGTTGGCACACTGATTTCTTCCATTCAGATGCTGCAAAATTCAAGAATTTAAGGAAAGAGTTAAAAGTTTGGGAAAAAACCCTCTCTAATCTGAAGCAAAACATTGCAAATGTGAAGCTTGTTCTAGACTTCATTAATTTTTTGGAGGATTCCAGGGATCTTTCCCTCACAGAATGGAATTTTAGATCTCTGTTGGAAGAAAAACTCATTTCACTTCTTCAACAGTAGAAAATATATTGGAAACAGAGAGGAGCATTAAAATGGGTGACACTGGGTGATGCAAATACTAAGTTCTTTCATGCCAATGCCACTGTTAAGTACAGGAGAAATCTTATTACTCAGCTCACCAATGATCAAGGGGAGGATTTATTTAATCACGAAGATAAGGCAGCCCTCATTTGGCAATACTTTAAAGAAAGGCTTGGCACCAACAATTATACAGGGACTACATTTGATCTTCCATCTTTGCTAGACAATAATGTTGACCTCTCTAGTCTGGTTTCTTGTCACACCCATTTTTAAGGACAAAAATAGGATGTATAAAATACTCATGTGCGCCCCAGGTCATGATCGCACACATAAGCAGACAAATTACATAGTATCATCACAGTGCTTATTACATAACGAATATATGTTTAAAACATAGTCTTGAACAATAAATAATAATATCTAGTAATAATCTCCAGCGGAAACTCCACACAGGGACACGGTTGACTGGTTGACACCAAGACTAGTACTCATTACGATAATCCTCATCATAATCTTCATCTGTTATGGTGGAAATAGCAAGAATGAGTCCATGTCGAACTCAACAAATATAACACAGGGTTCATGAGGCTCAAATGGCTAGACACTGTTTTGACTGCTTTTAGCTTTTAGTCATCATTAATTTAGCAGTTGAATAGCATCAAGGTATACCAATTCCCGTTAATGAACATTTGATCAATTGTAATATGAAAAATGGAATAGCATTAACATGAGCATAATAATAACAACAATAATTAACAAGATATAACAATGGTGATCATCTATTCTGTAAGAATACCCAAGGCCGCTCGTATCCGTGAGCACGGCTAGTATACCAGTTTTTAACTCTGCGCAGAGGTGTACACTTTCACTGTGAGTCATGATTTCCAAATGAGTGGGGAGATCAAGCCCAAACACCCAAAAACCATATAAAGCCACTCAAGAGTTCGTCTAACAAGTTAGGGCCATTAGATTCACTCGGCAGGCAGATGTAGAACCCCCCTTCCCTATGGCACAACAACCGCAGCCTATACACACTAGGCCAGGGGCTCGCACTACACCCAACGTGGCAAGCCATTCTTACGCCATTTAAGGTAACCTCTAACAAGCTAGAAAAGGTCTCTTGAACAACTAGAGCCAGAGCCATATAGCCCTCACAGTTGTACTGTCAATCCCGGTTAATGCTTACAGATAAGTCCTTATGGAGAGTAACTAGAGCAACAAACAAACAACACAATGCTCTGGTCCCCTTGTAACAGGAATTAAATCATCTTAATGGTTGATTGCACCATTCATTAGTCAAATTACAAGATCAATGTTCATAAATCAATCACTAGCCAAGCTACCCAAATGCATAATCCCATAGGTGACAAGGAATCAAGATATCAATCGCTAAGTTAAAATCTCTAAGGTTGCCAAGGAGGACACATGCATATGATATTAATTATAGTGAATAGGTAACAAGGATGGTCCTGTGTTATACTTGCCTTGATCAAAGCTCTCCAAATAGTACTGCTGACTTGGCTCAAAGTAATACTCCGAATCGTCCAAGTATTGCTCACCTTCTATACTCGATCATCAATCAACAACATACATGCATCCAATCAAACATACACGAAGCAAACAAATAGATATAATTAGAACAGTACACCAACAGTAACAAAACAGTAATAAAAGTTTATAAAACTCTTCTGCACGTTTCTACGATCACACAGACGCAAAGATCACCAAAATCGGAGTTAAAACGGAAAAGTTATGAATTTTCTAAGATTTCCTATAGATAAATAAATACTTAATTATAAACTCGAAAAATAAATTATCAAAACTAACTGTAAAACTACACTAACATATAGAGTTCGTAATTACGAACCTAACGCAATTTGAACGGATCAAATCGGAGTTAAAACGAAGATTTTATGACTAAAACAATTCTAGTGGCAAAACTGTAAATTGCTGAAAATGTATTTTTGATTTAAACGGATGAAAATACGTTTTCAAAATACAAAAGCGTAATCTCCTGGAATGCGCCAAGGACCGCGGGTTAGTTTCTAAAAACTTGAGGGTCTCTTTAGAAAGATTACCCGCGAAGGGGTATCTTCTAATCTGGGCCATCGATTCAAAAACGGACGGCCACTATTCGATCCAAGAGAAAAAAAAAAGTCCGGCCATCCCCTCTAGGGCCGGCCGCCGGCCACCATTGCCGACCGCCCAAAACTCGCCGGCAAGCTCCAGTTTCCATGATTTTGACCACTATTCACCTCAAATCCACCACCAATCAAGGGAGGGAGTCACCACGAACTTATCTAAGCAACTTAAGAGGACTATGATGGCCCGAGGAAAGAGCGCCCCTAGAGAAAGGACGGCGGCACCATTACCGACCCCGGGAAGCTCCAATACCGCATGATATAGCTCGAAAGCTTAAAAGAAAAACATGAAGAGAGAGAGGAGAAGATGGCAAACTCACTCAAGTGGAAAAATTACCCACCGAAGCACCCGAAGACCGCTGCCTCTTCCAACCGAATCCGCCGACGCCTCCTAAGCCCTAGAGCCCTAAATCCCGTGGCTAACCTAGCGTTTTAGTTGAAAAACGGAAACTAGATGACCTACACGTCCTATATATAACCTCTACCAACCGTGTTCGGGTAGACTTGCGCGGTAATCTCGGAACCAACCAACGAAGCCGGCTTCGGTTCGAAGTCCCGAGCTCATACGGAAGGAAGAAGAAAACTGACACCCTGGCCCCATCGGACAGCGACTAAGAGAGGGGAGGGAAAGGAGGCCGCTGTTGGGCTCAGCCGAAGTGGGCCGCACGTCCGCTGGCTCAGTTGGCTCGGCTGGCTCGGCCCACCAACGCGAGAAAAAAAATAACAGGCCGGTCCAGAAGGATTCCCAGGCCGCCACAGTAGGTAAGCTTCTCCTTTTTCTTTTTTTTTATTTACTTGTTTCCAAAAATATTTCAAATACATTCTAATCCAAAATAAAATAAAATAAAACAAATACAGCACCACACAATAAAATACATGCAACAGCATGAATGCAACACAAAATTTATTTTATTATTATTTTAAATTGGACATTATTTGTTATCTAAATTATTTCAATTTTTGTTATCTCTAAAATTTGGGTGTTACAAATTCTACCCCCCTTAAAAGAATCTCGTCCTCGAGATTGGATTGCTTACTCAAACAACTGCGGATGTGATTTCCTCAATTCATCCTCTCTTTCCCAAGTTGCCTCTGCCTCTGAATACCGATTCCACTGTACTTTGCACATCTTAATAATCCGACTTCGAGTAACCCTCTCAGCAGTCTCTAAAATCTTGATCGGAAACTCTTCATATGTAAGATCCTCCTTAACAGTCAATTCTTCCAAAGGTATCTGCTCCTCAGGCACCCTCAAACACTTCTTAAGTTGTGAAACATGAAACACATCATGCACCCCAGATAAATTCTCAGGCAACTCTAATTGGTAAGCAACTTCCCCACGTCTAGCAATAACTTTAAATGGTCCAACATACCTTGGTGCTAGTTTACCTTTCATGTTAAATCTCTTCACACTTCTCATAGGTGACACTTTCAAATAAACATAATCACCTACCTCAAAAACTAGATCCCTTCTTCTATTATCTGCATAACTCTTCTGACGAGACTGTGCCACTCTCAAATTCTCACGAATCACTCGTACTTGATCTTCTGCGTTTCTAAGAACATCTGTACCAAACACCTGAGATTCACCTGTCTGATCCCAAAACAATGGAGTTCTACACTTACGTCCATACAAAGCTTCAAACGGTGCCATCTTAAGACTCTGTTGATAACTGTTATTATAAGAAAATTCTGCATAAGGCAAACTCTTATCCCAACTAGTTCCATATTGCAATGCACAGGCTCTCAACATATCCTCTAATACCTGGTTGGTCCTTTCAGTCTGTCCATCTGTCTGTGGATGATATGCTGTACTAAAGTTCAACTTAGTTCCTAAGGATTCATGTACAACCTTCCAAAAATGTGATGTAAATTGCGAACCTCGATCAGATACAATCTTCTTCGGAACTCCGTGCAAACACACTATTTTCTCCATATACAACTCTGCCAATTTTGGTCCTTGGTAGGTAGTCCTAACCGGTATAAAATGAGCAACTTTAGTTAACCGATCTACTATCACCCAAATAGAGTCATAACCTTTCTGAGTACGAGGTAACCCCACTATAAAGTCCATACCAACTTCTTCCCACTTCCACTCAGGAATCTTCATTGGTTGCAATAATCCTGCAGGTCTCTGATGCTCAGCTTTTACCCTCTGACACGTGTCACATATTGCTACATACTCAGCCACATCACGCTTTAATCCAACCCACCAATACTTCTGTTTGAGATCCAGATACATCTTAGTACTACCAGGATGAATAGAATAAGCTGATTCATGAGCTTCACGAAGAATTGCCTGTCTAATAGCTTGATCCTCAGGTACACACAGCCTCTTTCCAAACCACAAAATTCCATTATCATCCATTCTAAAGCCTGGTGACTTACCAATCACTATATCCTCCGCTATCTTCTTTAGTTTCTCATCCTTCAATTGACCCTTATAGATCTCTTGCTCTAAAGTAGGCTCTATTACTAATTCTATTGCATTAGTAACAATTCCCAAGTTCAAATATTCAAATTCAGCACATAACTCACTAGTCATAGACAATGTTCTTATCTCATTGGCATAACTCTTCCTACTAAGAGCATCAGCTACTACATTAGCCTTACCAGGATGATAGTGTATCTCAATATCATAATCCTTAATCAACTCTAACCATCTGCGTTGCCTCAAATTCAGATCTGACTGAGTGAAAATATACTTCAAACTCTTATGATCAGTGTATATATCACTCTTATGTCCAATCAAATAATGTCTCCAAATCTTTAAAGCATGAACAACAGCTGCTAACTCCAAATCATGTGTAGGATAATTCAACTCATGCTTTCTCAATTGTCTAGATGCATAAGCCACAACTCTACCTTCTTGCATAAGAACACATCCCAAACCTTGACGAGAAGCATCACAATAAATAGAAAACTTTTTACTCAAATCTGGTAAAACCAAAACAGGCGCTGTAGTTAACCTCTTCTTCAATTCCTCAAAACTAGCTTGACATTTATCAGACCACACAAATTTAGCATTCTTTTCTAACAGAGATGTCATAGGTTTAGCAAGTTTAGAAAACCCTTCAATGAACCGTCTATAATATCCAGCTAAACCCAAGAAACTGCGAATCTCGCTAACATCTGTAGGTGGTTTCCAATTCAATACATCCTTCACCTTGCCTGGATCCACCGATATACCTCCATTAGAAACAATATGACCAAGAAAAGAAACTTCCTTCAACCAAAACTCACATTTACTTCGCTTCGCATACAGTTTATGCTCTCTAAGCTTCTGCAATACCAACCTCAAATGTTCAGCATGCTCTACCTCTGTCTTAGAAAATACCAGTATATCATCAATAAACACTACCACAAACTTATCCAAGTATTCCATGAACACCTTATTCATCATGTACATAAAGTATGCAGGTGCATTGGTCAATCCAAACGACATAACAGTATACTCATACAATCCATACCTTGTAGTAAAAGCTGTCTTTGGAATATCAGAGGCACGAATCTTCAACTGATGATATCCAGAACGTAAATCAATCTTAGAAAACACACAAGCACCTCTCAACTGATCAAACAGGTCATCAATCCGGGGCAAAGGATACTTATTCTTGATAGTTACTTCATTTAGTGACCGATAATCAACACACATCCTCTGACCACCATCTTTCTTATCAACAAAAATAACTGGTGCTCCCCAAGGTGATGAACTAGGTCGAATAAAACCTTTTTCTTGTAATTCTTTAATTTGTTTCTTAAGTTCTTCTAATTCATCTACTCCCATCCTATATGGTCGTTTGGCTATAGGTGCAGTTCCAGGTAATAATTCAATAAGAAATTCAATGTCTCGGTCAGGTGGCATACCTGGCAATTCCTCAGGGAAGACATCCGGAAATTCCTCAATCACTGAATTCTCCCTAATAGTATCTTCAATCTGATTCACCACCGCGGTTGGTTGCTTCTGCATTGCTACATCCACATTGATTTTATCTCCATTAGGCGCAGTCACAACTACCACTTTCTGCTGACACTGAATCTCTGCCTGATTTTGCTTCATCCAGTCCATACCCAATATCACATCAATCCCAGATGTTCGCAACACTATAGGAGTTATCTTAAACTCTACCCCCCTTAATACCATACTAATTGGAAGACAACGATTACTGGTTTGCATGGTACCTCCAGGTGAATTTACTAAGAGAGGTTCTTTCATAGCTAGCATGGGTATACTATGCATTTTAACAAAAATATTGGATATGAATGTATGAGATGCTCCAGAGTCAAAAAGAACAGTTGCAGGAGTGGAATGTACATTGAACGTACCAATCATAACTTCTGGTGCACCATGAGCTGTATCAGAAGACACGTGATTCACCCTTCCAGTACCCGATTGCCTCTGGTTGCTCTTCTGGCTCTGAGGAGTCTGTTGGTTCTGCTTCTCAGGACAATTATAAGACAAATGGCCCTCTTTACCACAGACAAAGCATCTAATAGGAGTGCTGGGAGTACTATTCTTTATGGGGGTAGCATTGGGATTTCCAGTGCGAGGAGTCTGTTGCCCAGTCTGCTGATACTGTTGACGCTGTGGATATGATGAACGCTGTTGCGACTGATTGTTTTGCCAATTTTGGGACCACCTCTGATTTGAATTGCGATTCCACTGGCTAATCGGTCCCTGAAACTTCTGATGAAAGCCATGCTGAGAATTTGTGCGCTGACGGTTGTTGCTTCCTGAGCCTTGCACCTTCATCTTTCTCTTTCTATCCATCTCCCTACGCTCATTATCCAGCACAATAGCTTTGTTCACCAGCTCTTGAAAACTAGCATAGTTATTCCCCTTCAGCTGCAAGCGAAGATCATAATATATTCCCTTCAAGAAAAGACGCTGCCTGTCTGCATCTTCCCTAACTTCATTGGGAGCATAGCGAGCCAACTGGGTAAACCTGTCATGATATTCACTCACACTCATCTGTCCCATCCTCAGGTTTCTGAATTCTTCCTGCTTCAGCTCAATTATACCTTCAGGAATATGACGAGCTCGAAAATCTCTAACAAACTCATTCCAAGTGATAGGAGGAGCATTGTCAGGGCGTGCAGCCTGGTACGACTCCCACCAAGTCTGAGCTGTCCCTTGTAACTGACCAGATGCATACAACACCTTTTCCATATCATTGCATTGGGCTATATTCGGCTGTTTCTCCACTGCCCTCACCCAATCATCTGCTTCTAAAGGATCAGCAGCATGGGAAAACACTGGAGGGCGTCCCTTCAAAAATTCTCCACGCTTATCCCTTACTTGAACAGGTGGTGGTCCTCCAACAGGGGGATTGTTCTGCATGTGCTGCATAAACATCTGCATCAGCTGATTCTGAGTTTGCATGAGTTCCTCCATAGTAACGGGTGGATTAGCACCCCCACGACCTCTGCCACGACCTCTGCCTGACATCTGTTTCCAAAACACAGAAGATGGAATTCAGTACAATCCGAGATGATGTATACAATAGATAAACAAAATCTGATTTTCTGGGTGAACTCCAATTTCAGCAACTCAGTAAAACTGTCATATCTCGAGCTACAGACGTCCAAATCAGATGATCTTTACATGGTTGGAAAGCTTATAAAATTATCTACAACTCGTATTCACAACACTTTTTTCTGATTCTGTCAATAAATTGGTCAAAAACTGAACTTAACAGAAACTGTTCCAGAATTCCAGACTGTGCAGTAACTCCAACTTGAAACAGGTATATCTCTTAACTCATAATAGATATTAAGGTGATTCTTGTGGGATTGGAAAGATATAGAAGCCTAATTATTCCCAGTAAAATTTCTTAAATTTCCCATGAACGAATTTTAAGTTATTTCTAAAACATCCCAGACTGATCCAAAAATCAGCAAAGGACAGAACTAAGTTAACCTCATGTTCACTAATATATCTTGATCAAACTTAATATTCTTAACCATGGAATTTGTAGGCATGTCTACAAAACTCCAGCACACATTACAAAGATCCAAATCACACATTATCATAATAACAATCCATCAATCACACAATTGTTCACACCACAAACTGACTCTTAAAACAATCCAAACTTAAAATTGACTCGCAACTACTATCGTTCTTATTACATAGGGGTTTTCCTATTTCCTAATTAAGCTTCTCATAAATCTTAGGACGACCTAACTCCGCCCTTAATTGGTCAATCTCCTTGTAAGCTTGCTCCTTAAGTTCTTTTTCCTTCAGCAACTCATCCTTCAGGTCCGCCTCATGAAGAGCCAATTCACGAGCTAATGCCACCGTAGCTTGCAAAGTCAAGGAGGAATCATCAGCAAGTGGCACGGTCCAAATACCCTTGTCATGCAAGAAACAAGGAAAGTGCCGAAGTGCACCCTTTAGCGTCTTGTCCGAGCGTAGACCATGGTAGTAAACAAATGCATTGAAAGCGACATCCTCCATGCTTGTCTCCACGGTTGCCCGGCTCACTCGGGTAATAAACTTTGACTCCACCTTAGGCTCCTTAGTGGTAGGATCCCTTTTCTTGACCCATAACTCCGTCTTCCAATAGGAATCCATCCATGGATGACTATACTCCGCACTGCGATACTCTAAAGTAGCCTCCCAGTCGTAGTAATAGTTGTCCAAGGTTCTTGTCAACATATCATGGAAGAAAGCATCAGCCTTAGGAACCATGATATGAAACTTCGTAGTCCACCCCATAACTACATCCTCCATAGGTGTATCACCAACTCTTGATTCAGCATCAGATAGCTCTTGATCACCCTCTTCCTTTGGCTCCTGGGGTTTGAAACGAGCAACATATTGTGCAGCTGACAGACGGGGATGAGGAGGCATCTACAAGATTTAGACATAGATTAGATAGAATCAATGTATTTTCGCAATAGAATAAAGTAGAGGAAGCATAAAACTTTAGTAATTCACAAGGTGAAAGAGGAAGCATGAATTAAGTGAAGTATGGATGCTATCAACGACCATTCTAACTAGGCTTGCGTCCTACAGTCAACACGGCTCTGATACCAATCTGTCACACCCATTTTTAAGGACAAAAATAGGATGTATAAAATACTCATGTGCGCCCCAGGTCATGATCGCACACATAAGCAGACAAATTACATAGTATCATCACAGTGCTTATTACATAACGAATATATGTTTAAAACATAGTCTTGAACAATAAATAATAATATCTAGTAATAATCTCCAGCGAAAACTCCACACAGGGACACGGTTGACTGGTTGACACCAAGACTAGTACTCATTACGATAATCCTCATCATAATCTTCATCTGTTATGGTGGAAATAGCAAGAATGAGTCCATGTCGAACTCAACAAATATAACACAGGGTTCATGAGGCTCAAATGGCTAGACACTGTTTTGACTGCTTTTAGCTTTTAGTCATCATTAATTTAGCAGTTGAATAGCATCAAGGTATACCAATTCCCGTTAATGAACATTTGATCAATTGTAATATGAAAAATGGAATAGCATTAACATGAGCATAATAATAACAACAATAATTAACAAGATATAACAATGGTGATCATCTATTCTGTAAGAATACCCAAGGCCGCTCGTATCCGTGAGCACGGCTAGTATACCAGTTTTTAACTCTGCTCAGAGGTGTACACTTTCACTGTGAGTCATGATTTCCAAATGAGTGGGGAGATCAAGCCCAAACACCCAAAAACCATATAAAGCCACTCAAGAGTTCGTCTAACAAGTTAGGGCCATTAGATTCACTCGGCAGGCAGATGTAGAACCCCCCTTCCCTGTGGCACAACAACCGCAGCCTATACACACTAGGCCAAGGGCTCGCACTACACCCAACGTGGCAAGTCATTCTTACGCCATTTAAGGTAACCTCTAACAAGCTAGAAAAGGTCTCTTGAACAACTAGAGCCAGAGCCATATAGCCCTCACAGTTGTACTGTCAATCCCGGTTAATGCTTACAGATAAGTCCTTATGGAGAGTAACTAGAGCAACAAACAAACAACACAATGCTCTGGTCCCCTTGTAACAGGAATTAAATCATCTTAATGGTTGATTGCACCATTCATTAGTCAAATTACAAGATCAATGTTCATAAATCAATCACTAGCCAAGCTACCCAAATGCATAATCCCATAGGTGACAAGGAATCAAGATATCAATCGCTAAGTTAAAATCTCTAAGGTTGCCAAGGAGGACACATGCATATGATATTAATTATAGTGAATAGGTAACAAGAATGGTCCTGTGTTATACTTGCCTTGATCAAAGCTCTCCAAATAGTACTGCTGACTTGGCTCAAAGTAATACTCCGAATCGTCCAAGTATTGCTCACCTTCTATACTCGATCATCAATCAACAACATACATGCATCCAATCAAACATACACGAAGCAAACAAATAGATATAATTAGAACAGTACACCAACAGTAACAAAACAGTAATAAAAGTTTATAAAACTCTTCTACACGTTTCTACGATCACACAGACGCAAAGATCACCAAAATCGGAGTTAAAACGGAAAAGTTATGAATTTTCTAAGATTTCCTATAGATAAATAAATACTTAATTATAAACTCGAAAAATAAATTATCAAAACTAACTGTAAAACTACACTAACATATAGAGTTCGTAATTACGAACCTAACGCAATTTGAACGGATCAAATCGGAGTTAAAACGAAGATTTTATGACTAAAACAATTCTAGTGGCAAAACTGTAAATTGCTGAAAACGTATTTTTGATTTAACCGGATGAAAATACGTTTTCAAAATACAAAAGCGTAATCTCCTGGAATGCGCCAAGGACCGCGGGTTAGTTTCTAAAAACTTGAGGGTCTCTTTAGAAAGATTACCCGCGAAGGGGTATCTTCTAATCTGGGCCATCGATTCAAAAACGGACGGCCACTATTCGATCCAAGAGAAAAAAAAACAAAAGTCCGGCCGCCGGCCACCATTGCCGACCGCCCAAAACTCGCCGGCAAGCTCCAGTTTCCATGATTTTGACCACTATTCACCTCAAATCCACCACCAATCAAGGGAGGGAGTCACCACGAACTTATCTAAGCAACTTAAGAGGACTATGATGGCCCGAGGAAAGAGCGCCCCTAGAGAAAGGACGGCGGCACCATTACCGACCCCGGGAAGCTCCAATACCGCATGATATAGCTCGAAAGCTTAAAAGAAAAACATGAAGAGAGAGAGGAGAAGATGGCAAACTCACTCAAGTGGAAAAATTACCCACCGAAGCACCCGAAGACCGCTGCCTCTTCCAACCGAATCCGCCGACGCCTCCTAAGCCCTAGAGCCCTAAATCCCGTGGCTAACCTAGCGTTTTAGTTGAAAAACGGAAACTAGATGACCTACACGTCCTATATATAACCTCTACCAACCGTGTTCGGGTAGACTTGCGCGGTAATCTCGGAACCAACCAACGAAGCCGGCTTCGGTTCGAAGTCCCGAGCTCATACGGAAGGAAGAAGAAAACTGACACCCTGGCCCCATCGGACAGCGACTAAGAGAGGGGAGGGAAAGGAGGCCGCTGTTGGGCTCAGCCGAAGTGGGCCGCACGTCCGCTGGCTCAGTTGGCTCGGCTGGCTCGGCCCACCAACGCGAGAAAAAAAATAACAGGCCGGTCCAGAAGGATTCCCAGGCCGCCACAGTAGGTAAGCTTCTCCTTTTTCTTTTTTTTTTATTTACTTGTTTCCAAAAATATTTCAAATACATTCTAATCCAAAATAAAATAAAATAAAACAAATACAGCACCACACAATAAAATACATGCAACAGCATGAATGCAACACAAAATTTATTTTATTATTATTTTAAATTGGACATTATTTGTTATCTAAATTATTTCAATTTTTGTTATCTCTAAAATTTGGGTGTTACATTTCTCCTTTCTCCCATGATGAAATTGATGTAGTGGTAAAGAATTTTCCTTCAGATAAATCTCCAGGCCCTGATGGATTTAACACAGACTTCCTGAAAAAATGTTGGCACATTGTTAAAGAAGACTTTTATTCCTTATGTGAGAGTTTCTTCTCTGAAAATATTTGCTTGTAAAGCATCAATGGTTCTCACATAACACTCATACCTAAGAAGGATGATCCTGTTAAGGTTTCTGACTATAGGCCTATTTCTTTGCTCAATAATTCTATCAAGCTCATTACTAAGCTGTTGGCAAATAGATTGCAAAAGGTGTTGCCCTCCTTGATACATAAGAATATGGCTTTGTCAAAAATAGAACTATTCAGGATTGTGTGGCTTGGGCTTTGGAATATTTACATATGTGCCATCATTCCAAAAAAGAGATTCTAATTCTTAAGCTTGACTTTGAAAAGGCTTTTGATAAGGTTGAACATGGCCTTATGCTAGAAATCATGGAACATAAAGGCTTTCCCTTGAAATGGCTCAATTGGATGAAACTCATTTTTAATTCAGGAACTTCTTCAGTCCTACTGAATGGCATACCTGGCAAAGTCTTTCATTGTAAAAGAGGAGTAAGACAAGGTGATCCCCTCTCACCTCTCCTTTTTGTTCTATTAGCTAATTTACTTCAAACAGTTCTCAATTCAGCAAGGAACAATAATTTATTAAACCTGCCTCTTCCCATCTTAAATGACCATGATTTTCCCATCCTCTAATATGCTGATGATACACTCATATTCATGCAAGGAGATAAAAGTCAGCTGTTGCATCTTAAAGAGATCCTTCAATCTTTTGCTGAATCCACTGGTTTGCAGGTTAATTTTGAGAAATCTTTTATGGTGCTAATTAATATTACAGAGGAAAGATTGAACACCTTGGCCAATACCTTTGGATGCACTAAACAAACTTTGCCTTTTACTTACTTGGGGCTTCCACTTAGTATTACTAAACCTTCATTGGCTCACTTCTGGCCTCTGGTGTCTAAATGTGAGAGGAGACTAGTTAATTTCTCAACTTTCTTAACTGAAGCTGGCAGGCTACAGCTTACAAATGCAGTGCTTTCAGCTTTACCCACCTTCACCATGTGTACCTTTCTCTTGCCAAAAACAGCAATCAAGCAAATTGATAAATTTAGAAAGCATTGCATCTGGAGAGGCTCTGATTTAAACAGTAAAAAACCTTCAAAAGCTGCTTGGCCCTTGGTTTGTTTGCCAAAGCCTGAAGGTGGACTTGGTGTACTAGATCTCATAACCCAAAATGAAAGTCTTCTTATGAAGCACTTGCACAAATTTTTTAATAAATTGCCTATCCCTTGGGTTCAGTTGATTTGGGATCACCACTATTCCAGAGATAATTTGCTAACTCCAAATAGGCCACCTAGAGCCTCCTTCTGGTGGAAAGATGTTCTAAAACTGTTGGAATCTTTCAAAAAGATAGCAAGGATTAATGCTTAGAATGGCACTACTTGTTTCCTTTGGTTAGATCTTTGGGGTCAGTCTCTCTGTCAGCATTCCTACCTGAAACTTTTTTCATTTGCTAAGTCCCATTTCACTACTTTAAGTGTTGCTGCTTCCATTGATACCCTTCAAGATCTATTTTATTTACCTCTGTCCATTGAAGCTTTTGATCAATTCCAAGAACTTTCTCAGTCACTTCAAAGCCAGCAGTTAACTGAGTCTAAAGATGTGTGGTCATATATATGGGGTTCTTCCATGTACTCATCTAAACAAGTTTACAAGCAACTCATTGGTCAGAGACAGGTTCATCGTTCATATAGATGGTTATGGACTTCTGCATGTCAAAACAAAAGAAAGGTTTTCTTCTGGCTAATCTTAAGTGACAGGTTGAGTACCAGGGCATTACTTAGAAGAAGAAGAATGCATCTTGATGACTATAATTGTGTTTTCTGCTCACTAAATGTTGAAGAGGATTTACTTCATATGCTTTTCCATTTGCCCTTTTGCAATGGCCTGCTGGTACAGCTTACATGTGTTCATTCTTAACTCTAATGATATTGCCAATATTCTGGAAAGCCTCAAAGGTCAGCTACAAGTTCCTTTCTTCATGGAAATCATTGTCACAATGTGTTGGGCTATTTGGATGATGCGAAATGATATCATATTCAGAAATATAGCACATTCAGTTCAGAGATGTAAGAATGTTTTCAAAACTGAATTTGCCTTAGTTATACTAAGAGCAAAAGCAAGCCTCCACCCGTACATAGATCAATGGCTAGACAACCTTGTGTAATCTTAGCTATTTTTTTCTTACTTTCTTTGTCTCCTAAAGTTACTTTGTAAGGCTCTGTAATTACTAATTTTTTAATAAATTCTAGTAGGGGCTTTTGCCCCTCCTGTCTCATCAAAAAACATTCAGACAAGACATGCCGCGCAGGAAGGAGGAGGCGCGCGGGAAAGTGCAGGCTGCGCGTATTTTTACGCACGATGTTGGCCTGTTTGCTAATTGCCAAAAGATGGGAAAGGGATATAGGGGACTCTTGGAGATGAGTTTTCTCTTTTTTTTAAAAAAAATATAGATGATGAAGAGATATGGGGTACTCTCGGACATACAGGGCCATGCACCCCTTTTATAGGTGGAGATGACCCCTGGAGGCAGTGGCGCAAAAAACCTAGAGCAACTCTCCAGCAAAAAGGTTCGGACGAAGGGCCCTCCCCTAGGTTCAGCCGAACCTTCAGATCAACCGCCTTTACGTGATGCTCCAGATGCATTCCCAAAGGTGGTCCTGAGATACCTGCAAAGTTTGGGCCGATTCCATTACAATTTGGGGTTTGGCCAACCATACTTTGGTCTAGGTTCGGTCGATCCAACTTGGGCCTCGTTCGTTTGGGATTGAAATAGGGCCAGGAACTATTTCAGGCCAGGATTGAGTGAACCCAACGGATCCATTTGATCCGGTTGTTTTCGTTCCAGACCTCAAGAGATGGGGAACAAATCCAGGTCTTGGAGCATAGAAAATAAGTTGGATTCAAACCAGGCCAAATCAATCCACTCGGAATCAAATCTCAAACGAACGACCATTTTGCTATTGGCTAGATTCAAAACCGGGTGAGGTCGATCCGTCCGGAATAGACCTCGTTCCAGTGTAACCAAACAAGGCCTTGGTGAGTTTTGGGCTGCCTGGGCTAGCTTCTGGGGGGCGGAGGGCCAGCCTGCCAAAACTGGACCCACTCCTCTTTGTAGAAACGGTACTGCTAGCGCCCGGACGTCCGGATCCGGGCGCTAGCATCCGGACGCGCCGCCGGAGAAGGATTCCAGCCCACCCCCGCTTCCACCCCCGAACCACGCTAGCGAAAAACACAGAACCCGCAACGTCCCCACGCGCGCGGGGGACGGATCGAACGCAACCCAGCCGCGCGCGGGAATCTGCTCCCCCCATCTCCAAACCTAACGCGGAACCCGCAACGTCCCCACGCGAGCGGGGGGACGGATCGAACGCAACCCGGCCGTGCGCGGGGATCCGCTCCCCCCATCTCCAGATCTTCGTCCTGCCCTCAAAGGCCCTCTCCCCACACTGCAACATCCCCACCCCACAAACTGCACCTTGCAGGAATCGAAGATGCAACAACGACGAAACACCATGAAAAAACACTTACTGCACCATACAGAAACTGAAGATGCAACTGACAAAGGAATGCCTACTGCACCAAGGCATGATGCCTACTGCAACGACAACCAAACACTCACTGAAACAACTACCAAATACTTACTGAAACCATGCAGGAAAATGAAGCTTCAACATAGAACGACTACCTACTGCACCAAAGCAAAGACAACTAATGCAACAACAACTAAACACCTACTGAAACAAAGGGCAAAACACCACGAACACCTAATGCACTAAAATGAGAAAGAAGCTGCTGCAACAACAAGAAGAAAGCTAATGCTACAAAAGAGAAGAAGCTACTGCAACAAAGAGAAAGAAGTTGCTGCAACAATAAGAAAAAACTAATGCAACAAATGAGATGAAGCTACTGCAACATCAGAGAAACGTGCTTCACATCATCTGTTGCCATGTAGCTTAGATCTGACTCGCCAAAAGGAGAAGAAACTACTGCAACAAGGGGAAAAAGCTACTGCAACAACGAGAGAGAAGCTGCTACAACAAAGGAGAAGAAGCTACTGCAACATCAGAGAAATGGTTGCTTCACATCATCTGTTGAATATAGCTTGCATCTGCCTCACCACAAAACCGAGAAGAAGCTACTGCAACATCACAGAATCGTGTTTTCACATCATCTGTTGCATGCAGCTTAGATCTGCTTCGCCACAAAAACCGTAGCCACCATCAAAACTATAGATCCAGAGCGGGGCGAGGTGGAGGAGGGGAGGGAGGAAGAGGAGGGGCGCCTCAGATCCAGAGGAAGGAGCGCGTGGGGATCCTTCCCCACCTACCTCGTCGGAGCACATGGATCCACCACGGGGAGCCCCGATGCTCCATGGATCCGCCACGGTGGGAGGCCCCCGTGCTGCCATCAAGGTGGAGGAGGATGCTCCAGGGTGGAGGAGACTACCACGCCGCTGGATTTGCGCCTCCTCCTATGGATCCACCACGGGGAGAGCAGATCTCCCATGGATCCACCACGCGCCGCCCTCTCTCGGTCGCATGGAGGACGCGGAAGCAAAGGAGGAAGGAAAGGGGGAGGGAGTGGAGGGAGGAGGGAGAGGGAGCAGGCGTGGCTTGCTGGCGAGTGCTCCTCCCCGCCAGCGTCGCGGCGGACTCTGGTGCCATGGAGCCGAGCAGAAGAGCGGGCGCGCGACTGTGAGGGGTGCGGAGTGAATGAGGAGAAGGATAGTGAGGCCGGGCGAACGAATAAGAATGGGGACGGAGCGGGCTTGGTCGGGTGAAATCGGACGCGCGCGTCGAGTCCGTCGGGCGGGACGGGTCGCACCACGTCGCGCTCGTCGGGTGCGTCCGACGTCGTCCGGACGTTCTCACTGTATCATTACCGTTGTAGAAAACATGCCTCCGAACAAAAAAGGGCAAGGCTATAAAACCTGCAACTTCCATTGGAGACCAAGAAGTGGGAGAAACGTCTCAAGTTAGAAAGGCCACCGCTCCAGAGGGTGGTCTACAAATAATTGTTGAAGGGGCAGAACCTATGGAAGACCAAGAACTTTAACACAAGAAGACCAACAACCAATCTAAGTGATGGTGAAAAACTTCAAAGAATCAGTTCATGTATCTGACCAGAATCAAAAGCGAAAACACATCCGAAGTGCAAGTAAAGCAAACTCAGAACAAGCTAAATTGACAACTATCAAAGCTCAAACTGCTGAGAACAAAGCTCGGCTTGATGAAGCAAATCACAGCAGCGGCAGCAGCAGAAGACAGAGATAATTAGGATTATGACTGCAAATCAGACAGCAGCAGCAGAAGACAAAGATGCTTATGAGCATTATGACTAATTATTTGAATGCCCTACGCTAAGAACTTCATGATTAAATCATCACGGAGAGATAAAAAATTGTCAAACGTTTCTCTGCAAGAACCGAAGTAACAGAACAGAACTACGCCAAGGGCAGAGCTACACCTGAGAGTTGGATAACCCAAAGATTCAAAAACTACCACCAAGGTAAACATGTCTCATGAGACTAAAGGCCATCTGGAGCATCACTATGTCTGATAAAATCATCAAATTGCCAACAATGTAAAATAACATGAACAGACGATGTCTGATGCAAATAAAATTTCAGTATGTAGTACCTCTCATTTTAGTATTGGCCTTGGCATTGCCCCTCCCTTTCCGCTTCATTTTCAGTTTAGAGCGGGGTATCTCTGTGGGCAAATCAAGGTACTAGCCAAATGCTTCAATTAGAGCTGGCACGGGTTGGCATCTTGTTCTTTCTTGGTCATTTACTTTAAATGCGCATGCTTGGGATGTTGGCTCGACAAGACAAGAACTCATTAATCAGTTCAGAAAAAAAAGGAAAGGAAACAAACTATAGTTTGACAGTGGTAAAAGCAAGGCTAATAATACAGCATGTTATTGGCTATATGTAAACTTACAATCAATCTATCAGCCTACTCATATAGTAGTTAGCTCACTTAAAGTTTTCTTGTTTTTTGTGCATAAGCGCCGTAAGCTTACAGTCCGTTTCTCTTCTCTCTCTTCTTGTCTCTCCTCCACTTCAGCATACAACCACTTACAGCCCTTTATTATACTCGCTTAATTAGCCCGATTTTGCAGCTACCTAGCAGAAACCAGAAAGAACACCCCAGTTTACAGCCCAAATTTCAAAAAGTCTGAGACGATCAGATGATTCGACATCCCTAGCTATCTGGTGTGCAAGGCTCCACGGCATCAGCATTTCAATGAAGAAGAAGACGAAGCCAACGAAATCATGTGTACTCCAGTTTTGCTCAAGTTCAGAATTTATTTATCAAAAAAGCTGTTCCGACATGCATGCTAAACTGAATTGAAAGTCCGTTATACGCACACGAGTAAACAGCTTGCAAAAATTGAAGCAATCACCAAGAAATTAAAAGCGAGATATGTAATAAGCCGCATGCACTACTTCTATATATTCACGAATCACGTGAACATGGCGGACGGTTACAAGCATGTATCTATATATCTGTATGGCTCTTAGATTGTTGACTACTACAGTACAATCCAAAATGAGACATCATCAGTGGGGTTAATTACCCAGCAGCTTACGAAGCCAGTCCAGAGCCGGTTCTAGCTAGCTTTGAGCGCCGCGCTCCATCTCTGCCATTGTCCCGGGGCTGAGGACGACGTTGTTGGAGGCGCACCACGCCAGGTAGGCTTCCTGCATGGATCTCGATCTCGGCGTCGTCACGGACAGTAGTGCCGGAGCCGGCGGTGGCGACCCAGACGACGATGAGCGCCGCCGAGACGGAGCTCCATCAGCGGCGGCAACCACTGGTGCCGGTGCCTGGGACGACTGAGCGGTGGCTGCGCCCGTGAGCCTCTGCACGGTGTCCGCGAAGTCCTGCGGCGGCACGCTGTAGACCTTGTCCCCGCTGGGGTCTCGCTTCGTCCTGCTCCTCCTCGGCGGCGCCGGCGAGCCCCCTTTATCATTGCTAGGGTTTGCCATGGATAGCAAGCTAGGTGGACGCACCAATGCAAGATCTCGGCTAGCAGGTAGCAGCTGGGAGCCTGGGAGCAGGGCAGAGAGGTTAAGTGTAAGCACATGTAGCGTCATCTGCTAACTATATGTGTGTATATATACTAGCATGCATATATGTATCCACGTGTCAGAGTTGGAGCTTTTTATATACATCTAAAAAGAAAGTCGGGGTCGGACGGTGACTCACTCAAGTGCGCCCACATAAGAGATGATGTCAGCAGGCGGCTGGTCTCCATGAGCTTATGACCTGGTTGCTGGATTACTTGCATCTCGACCAGAGCGGGAAGCTACCAGGTAGCTACCTAAAATAACCACTACCCCAGCTGCAGGCGGCTGCAGCGTGTTGGGGAGATGGAGACGGGGTTCCTGATCCAGACAAGCAGCAGGAGGAACTTGGGTACGTTTTGTGGGTACTGTACACCACAGTTGTGGCCTTGTTTAGATCCCTAAATTCTACCCCAAATTCTACTATGCAAAAAGAAGATTCCCTATCACATCAAAATATCGGCACATATATGGAGTACTAAATGTAGATGAAATTAAAAACTAATTGCACAGTTTTGTTGTACTTTACGAGACGAATATTTTAAGCCTAATTAATCAATATTTGGACAATTATTACCAAATAAAAACAAAATTGCTACAGTGTGACGGGACATTTACTATGCAAATTTTGCATCCTAAATTTTGCTACAGTGTGTTGTGTGTGTTCCCCGGCCAGGCGGGACCCGGCGGCCCTGTACATGTTCATCAAACTAGTCTAATTAAATGAGGAAGAGGGTCAGGCATAATTTCCACTACTTAAAATCGTTACTAGTGCAATGCAAATGTACGTAGCGGCATGATGCACTAGGTATACTGTGAGTGACAGCAAATAAAAAGGTGGACTTGGCTTCTAGGAGTTCTTAAATTTTACACCAACCTGCATTTATGTATATATGGAACTATGTATGGACCCATCTAACAAAAGTTTTTGTGATTTTTTTATGTGGAGGAGCATGGATTATTTTGGGTACAAAATATATAAGTATCGACTACCAACCTACAACACAAGATCTTGGTATGGGATCTGCTCTCTTCAGATTTCTTCAGTGTACGACTTTTTCATGGGAATGACGACGATAATGCTTACTGCTACTTTTTTCTTCTAAAAGAATTTATTGAAACTATACTTGATCTTGGTGTATTTTTATAAACTTGTTTAAAGTTAAATAAATTTTGACTTAGTATAAAATGAATGTGAACTATAGTTTGAATCAGATAGGGAGTATACTACACCTGACTTTGTCCATCGTCACTGTCGGGTCTAGACCTGGTGTCACTGCTGGATTCGGATCCGGCAGCCAGGCAAGCCCATCATTACCAGTTCTAGACCCGGTAGTGATATAAGTGATAAAAAAATCAAAAATGATTCTAGGATTTGAATTCAAGTTCAAGACCTCAAACGTTCACATTTCTTCAAGCATCCATACCAGCTGAGATACGCGACACTTCTAACTATGGAGCTGTTGTTATTCTTTAACTACACAATTTTGAATATTATATTGCATATTTGACACTGTAAAGGATCTTAATGAAAATGTTGTTAACTGCAAAGTTTTAGATCTTGTAGAGTACTACAACTTTGACGTTGACCATCTCAAATCTGATCCGAAAACTTATATTAAATATTTAGATATGTAAACCATTTCAAACTAAAAAGTTTTCAACCACAAAGTTTTAGATCTCTTTAAATTCTATAATTTTGATATAAAGTTTATCTAGATCTGACCTTATATGATAAAGTTATGAATTTTACGTGCAAAACAGCCTATGAACCAGCAGGGATAGGGTGAACCATGACTGTCGGCTTGTAACTTCAGCCGATAGTGATAGTGTCTATCACTGACGGTTCAAACTATAAACCAGCAGTGATAATCCATCTATCACTCTTGATTGAAGTCACGAACTAGCAATAATACACTATTACTGCTGTTGTAAAGTAACCCGTAGTGATAGTCTAGCAGGTGATAGTGTTTTCTGTGGTAATGATATATACACCTTCCTAGGATAAGACCTGCCGTAGGTCTAGGCCCGCCTATCCTGCTATATTTCCTATACCGTCCACTCGTCGAGCATTTTCCTGGGGGACTTGGTGAGACGATACCCTGCCTGTCACGGTGATTATAATGTCCAAGAGAGCCGCATGTCTGCATTGTCTCTCTGCTTAATTAACTATTAATTGGACGATGCAGAAAGTATTGTGTCTTATTAGACCCGCTAGCTTGTCCTAGGAGGAATCGACATCACTTGTGTCTCCCTCGGTCTACACCGCCGACGACCATGCATGCTTGTCGTGATTTTTGTCAAGCGGCCAGGAAAGTTTTGTGATCGAGCATGATTGGCTCTCAAACGTTAATGGCCTTCAGTTACCATTTTACCTAGGGGCCAAGCAAATATATATTCGAAACAGTTAGATCAATCGACCGATCAGTCCAACGGCATGCGCGGACGTCTAATCCACCTTCTATAATGAAATATATTCCCTGGGTACCATTAAGTAAAATTGCTTTGGTACTAGAGCTAAAGATTTCAAACATCCATTTATTAATTTGAACTAGGTGTTTACAAAATCTTTATGTTTAATTATTTGTATCATCTTTATGTTTAATTATTTGTATCATAGTTTCAAGCTCCACCTTATTATCAAAACGATTCTCAAAGTCAAGCTTCAAAACAATGAGCTTCTTTTTCGCACTACTGCAGAATTGATTTTGTGTGACACCTTCAAAAACTTAACCGAGACGGATGCAACTTTTGTCCGCCTCGGTTAATTCCCATGATTAACGGAGGTGGACATTTTTTATTTATCATGGCAGGTACAAGTGCCTGCCTCAGAAAATAGATTTACGGAGGCGGCCGTCTTAAGACAACCGCCCCTAAAAATAACCTATTTTCAGAGGCGGTCATCTTAAGGTGCCCGCCGCGGTTAATAGATTAACGGAGGCGGGCACATTATAAGGCCCGCCTCCAAAAATAGCAGCCCAGCTCAAAGCCCAAGCAAAGCTCATTCAACCGGGATCATATATAAACGCGACTTAGGGTTAACCTTACTCCTCTCCAGCCGCACCACTTCCTCCCACCCGGGAATTCCCCCACCCGACGCTCTCCTCCCCTCTCCTGTTTCTAACTCCGACGCTCTCCTCCCCTCATTCCTCTCCCACCCGGCCACCCGCACCTCTCCCCATCGGCCACCGCTCTCTCTCTCTCTCCATACCATGGCGCGCGGCGGCGGGCGCTCCCTCCCTCCCATGCGTGCGGCAGCGAGCTCTCTCCCTCCCATGGGGTGGCTCCACGTATGGTGCAGCGGCGGCTGCCTCCCTCCTCTACCCCTCTGGATCCGGCCCCGGCGGTCCGTGGAAGGCCGGATCTGGCGGCGGCACGGATCCACAGCGAGGATGGCACAAGGAGGTGGTGCCGGCATGGATCCAGGGCGGGCGCCTCCCCTCCTCCCTCCCTCGTCGGCAGAGGAGGCCCCCACGGCGTGGGGCGGCACGGGTCCGCCACTGACGGTGTAGGTAGGGTTTCCCTCGCTCCCCATCTCCCTCTCTTCCACTCCCTCACTCTCTCCCCTATGCAGATCTGGTCTAGGAGCGCCGCCTTCCCTTGGACCTCCAAGATCCAGCGCAAGGAGGCAGATCCCGGCCACCACGGCGAATGCTCCAGGCGGTTTCGCGAGCTCCGGCGACGCGAGGAGGCAGAGGCCGGCGAGATCCACACGCGAGGACGACTACAGCGAGCGCGTCCGCTCGATTAGGTGCGGATCCACGGCAGCGGGCTCGATTGGGCTCGACAACGGGCTCGATTGGGCTTGCTAGGGTTTTTTTATTGTTTTAAATCGATTAATCAAGGTGGGCATCCTAACGTGCCCGCCTCGGTTAATAAATTTACCGTGGCGGGCACAGGCAACCATCGCGGTTAAGCCACGATTAACCGTGACCTTACATCCGCAGTGGACGCCTTTGCCCGCCACGGAAAATGGAAAACACCCGCCTCGGATAAAGTTTCTGTTGTAGTGTCGGCTGATGTGTTGGAGGTGTATGTACTCAAAGACCAAGCCAAATAATTTTGGATTATTCTAGATTTAAGAAAACCATATTGATTAGTGTGAATAAGGCCCAAAGTCACTTTCTACAACCGATTCACCAAGATTTTAGTGATGATATTCATTGATGTACGTATTGAGCAAGGAAAATGGCCAAAAATCAGAAACCTTAGTAGGACCATCCTTATTTGGCACTAGAGTAATGTGTCATTCATTTGTACATGAAACTGTCCCCCTATTGGAAATCCTAGCGGAATTAATAGAAATCAGGAGCAAATGATATACCAACACTTTTTAATAGATAGATTTGAAACCATCAGAGCTAGTTGCTTTATCGAAAGGGAATTGTTGTATGACTTATTGACCTTATATATTTCTTCCTTAGAAAAAAGGCTCTTCCGACCAACTCAAGCTAGAGACAGTTTGAAGCAACCCTAAGATTGAAATGACTGCAATGAAAATCTTTCATCCCCGATCTGTCCCTGTAGGCCAACCAGAGAAGAGATGTTTACTAGTATAATCAAAATGTAATTGTTCACTATCATATTATTCAAGGCTGGTTATTATAATTCCTTTTAAACCTAACTATAGCATTAGCATGGAAATAACTCGGTGCTTAAAGCAGCTGCGGCTGCAGCTGCTACAGTTCAATGCTACAGTACATTCTAGTAGTTGAGGAGTTGAAGCCACAGCCGCAACCGCACCTACTTTAAACTGCAGCCACTAGTACATTGGTGCTTTCTACTTGCGCCACCCTTTTTTTCTACTGGCGGTTTGAAACGAGTAGGCGCCAGTAGAGTTATAATGGTGGGCCCTCGCTTCAAACCGCATGTGCAAACATATTTGCACTGGCGGTTCGAGTAAGATAACCGCCTATAGAAATATAATATTTACACTGGCGGTTTTTGTTACACAACCTCCAGTGAAAAATATTTACACTGGCGGTTCGCGTAAATTAACCGCCTTTAGAAACGTACCATTTACACTGACGGTTTTCTTTACTCAACCGCTAGTACAAAACAATTTTCACTGGTGGTTTTTCAAGCAAACTGCTAGTAATACATCACACTTATTGCCAACAACTTCCTGCTGACCAGCACTTATTGCAGCCGCGGCCACCTTCTTCCTAATCCCTCCGACCAGCACTAGCTGGCCACCTTTCATTTGTGGCGACTTGGAGCTCCAAAAACCGAAAAAATACAAGGGGAAAGGTTGAGGAGGTGCCTTAAGAAGGTTAGTTATATATAGTGCCTCTCATAACTCTTTTTGCATTAGTGCTTTTCTCACTTTTAGGTTAAAATAATATCTATAGATAGAACTTTCATGCATGGTTGTATTTTGAGAGAGAGAGAATGGTAGTAGATTTTTGTCTTAGGGTTTCAATGCATGGTGTCTTAATTAGAAGATTTGGATTAGTGGTGTGTGCCTCTCGAAGTTGAGAAAACAAGTTCTAGCTGGAGAGAGTTTCGAAATTAGAAATGCTGCGAAAGTCAGAACTTCTGGTAGGGTACCAGAACTTCTGATATTCGCAGAGAGTTTCATGCATGGTTATGCATATTTTTGTCTTAGATATCGAAATTATTTGTTATCAGATTTTACAATTGTTATCTACATTTTATATCCACTAAACTAGATTGTTTGCAATTACAATATTTTTTAGTTTATTAAAAAATTACAATATTTTAAATTTTAATCTAATAATTTTGAATGGACCCATTTATTTATACCATTATAATTTTTGTACAGCTGAAGATGGAAAAACCGTTATGGATGTACAACTTGTCAAGATTAGATCCGTCATACCAGTTGGAGGTTCGTAGGTTTATTGATGCAGCTAAGAGGTTTATTGTTGCACCGTTATTCTGATCCGTTAATGTTCTTTAAAAAGGGCATAGAGGAAATGAAGAAGGCTGCAACAGAGCATTTGTACGATGAGTCTAAGGGTTGTACCAATGAATTCACCACAATGAGATATGTCCTTCAGTTTTTGATGCTAAAAGCTCGATTTGGCGGGTCTGATGCTAGCTTCAACGAATTTCTGCGTGTTCTATGAGATCTCCCTCCGAAGGGGAACAAAGTGCCTTCTAACACATACTATACAAAAAAGCTAATCAGTCCACTGACTATGGGTGTCGAAAAGATCCACGCGTGCAGGAATCATTGGATCCTATATCGAGGTGATGATTATAAAGACTTGGAGAGCTGTCCAAATTGTGGTGCCAGTAGGTACAAGACGAATAAAGACTACCAAGAGAAAGAGAATGGAGCCTTAGTTTCGATAGGGAAGAAGCGAAAGAAGACCACAAAGAACACTCAAAAGAGTTCAAAAACCACTGGCCATGAAGAAGTAGACTATTACGCGCAGAGAAGGGTTCCTGCTTTAGTGATATGGTACCTCCTCGTGGTTGATCGGTTGAGGTGTTTGTTCGCAAACCCTGAGAATGCCCAACTTATGTGCTGGCATGCTTCTGATGAGTGCAAAGACGATGAAAAACTTCGACATCCATCTGATGCCAAGCAATGGAAAAATTTCAATGACACACACCTGGAATTTGCTAAGGATCCAAGGAATATAAGGTTCGCACTGAGTACTGATGGAATGAATCCATTTGACGAGAGGAGCAGCAAGCACAACACATGGCTAGTGATCCTGACCATCTACAACCTTCCTCCATGGTTGTGCCAGAAGCGAAAATACATTTTGCTAACCATTCTTATTTCTGGACCTACACAGCCCGGTGTTGATATGGATGTGTTTTTAGAGCCCTTAATGGAGGACATAAAAAACTATGGGAAGAGGGCGTGGCCGTGTGGGATGAGTTTCACAAGGAGCCATTCACACTAAAAGCAATGATTTTTGTTACCATAAATGATTACCCAGCTCTCTTTTCATTATCAGGGCAGTTTAAAGGAAAGGTTGGTTGTGTAGTATGCCTTGATGAAACCTCACACGTGTACCTTACTACATCTAACAAGCTAGTGTACATGAGGCACAGATGCTTCTTACCGAGAGGGCACAAGTACCGGTTGAAAAGGATGGACAAGTACTTCGACAATAGGGATGAATCAAAATCTACTGCTCTATCAGGTACAAGTACAGGTAAAAGAGTGCTTCTAATAGTCAGCAAAATCACATTTGTTTTTGGAAAGAAGACCAAAGATGGAAAGAAAAAAAAAGGATGTCAAGGCATTAGAAGAGGACACATTCAAGAACATATCAATTTTTTCAAGTATTTGCCATACTGGAAAGACTTAGACATACAGCACGCGATCGATGGTATGCATGTCCAGGGATCTTGCTCGACGTAAAGGGCAAGACAAAGGAAGGACTCAATTCACGTTTGGACTTGGTCAACTTAGGCATCAGACCAGAACTTCACCCTGTACCTCAAGCAAATGGAAAGTACCACCTCCCGACAGCAAGCTACAACCTCAACCCAGATGAAAAACATGTGATTTGTGTGTGGCTTAAGACTTTGAAAGTTCCATCTAGATTCTGCTCAATGAAAGACCTTACACTAACCAACTACAACTCTCATGATTGTCATATCATGCTGACTACTTTCCTCCCTATTGCCATAAGGGCTATAAAGCCGGTGTTTGTAAAGATGGCAATCACATGACTGTGCTACTTCTTCAATAAGATCTCACAGAAGGTAATTGATCGTGAAGAATTGGGGTCTCTATAGGATTTCACCGCGGAGACATTGTCACAGTTGGAGATGTGTTTCCCTCCATCATTCTTCGATATCATGGTACACCTCATTGTTCACTTGGTGGGTCAAATAGATGCATTAGATCCCATGTATTTGCATGAAATGTGGACTTATGAGTGTTTCTTATCGATTCTGAATGGCTATGTATCAAATCGTGCTCACCCTGAGGGGTCCATGATAGAGGCCTACACCATCGAAGAGGTAATTGAGTCCGGAGGTCCATTCTGCAATAAATGCTTGAAAGACCATATTGCAATTGGTTCGCCTCCGTCCCGGCATGAAGGTAAGCTATATGGCAAGGGCGTATGGGTCAGAAGTCATTCATTCCTTCGGATTACAACACAGTCCTAGAGGCACATCATAGCATCCTACATCAGCTCTCGATAATGGAGCCATTGATCGAGCAACACATGAATGAGCTTCACGAACAAAACAATGGGCACATAGAAGATTGGGTCATGAAGGAGCACAAGCTTACGTTCACCACATGGCTAATGGATCAGGATATTCCATATGGGGAATCAATGGAGGAACAAACCATCAAGATCCTGGCATCCGGACCAACACGCCAGATCACTACATGGATGGTCTATGACATCAATGGCTTCACATTTTGTGTCAATTCCAAGGACCAAAAGAGTCTGGCACAAAATAGTGGGGTTCGTTGTGATGCCATAGATGAAAATGACGAATATACTACATATTATGGGTTTGTTCAAGAAATATGGGAGTTACACTACGGTGTCAATGTTCAGATTCTGGGTTTTTTTATGCCAGTGGGTGGACCACCAACGAGGTGTCAGTGTCGACAACTATGGTCTGGGAATTGTTGACCTCGATAAAGTAGGTTTCAAGGATGACCCATGGGTCCTTGCTAACCGTGTTGCACAGGTCTTCTATGCAGAGGACATAAGCCCTAAGAGCAAAAAGGCTTGGAAGCCAAAGCATATAGCTGTGTCCGGGAAACAACAAATTAAAGGAGTTGACGGTGTCAGTGATCCTGAGACTTTAACCAGTTCAGTGAAATGCCAATTTTTACAGACATGCCAGAGAAGATAATTAGTGTAGAGCAAAGTATCCCACCAAATTTAATGCCCCGGTTACGCCTCGATGGACAAGGAAGAACAGTATACCTGGCTAAACTCTGTGTATGATGTCATTTATCATGTAATTCATGTACCTGGTTATATGAATGGTTTATCATGTAAACTCTATGCTTGACATGATTTATCATGTATCATGTACCCAACAATGTACTCGCTCATTAATTCAACTAAAATAAACCAAAAGGGGTTCACGAGATAGTGTCCTACGAAATTCAGAAGTTCTGGTCCCCTATTAGAAGTTCTGATATTAGGAGTAAACCTACGAATATCAGAAGTTCTGGTGCCCATACAGAAGCTCTAGAATTGGGCGTAACCCTATGAAAATCAGAAGTTCTGGTCCCCTACCAGAAGTTCTGACTTTCGCAGCAACGGTCAGATTTGAGCTGGACCTATATATACTCAGATTTGGTTTACATTTTATAATAGTTTAAATTTAAATGTGTATACATCAAAAGACAAGTAGCAAACCCATAGTTTCCATTGTTCATTACAAACCCATAATAATTTAGACAATGGAGAAGCACAAGGTCTACTGACGACGGTTCCATAGTTTCCATGCATAGTTCATTACAAACCCATAACAAACCAACGCTGTTCAAAAGTCTTCATTATTATAAATCCATTGAATCTACGACCTATTATACAAATCATCAGCTATCCAATCCCAAAACATATTCATCCTTCCATCTTCATCGGCTTCACTTGTACCAGCCTCATTAGCTTGACTAGACGATGGTTCTTTCAGTGCAATGTAGTTTTCATCTTGATCAATCCTCTGAATGTCCTTATTCTATTCATCATTCTCTTTAATGAAATTATGGAGGGCCATGCACACGAGAATTATTTGGCTTTGCTTTTGCATTGCAAAACTCGGTATGTCTTTTAATATCTTCCACTTCTTCTTCAAGACTCCAAATGACCTCTCGATGACATTTCAAAGTGAAGAATGTATAGAATTAAAGAGCTCCTTTTTACCTCTTGTGGAGGGTCCCTTGTAAGGTGCAAGATAACCCGTTGGTTTGCGTAACCCGAGTCAACAAGATAGAACTTCCCTACACAGTTGCACTTTTGTGTAAGCCAAATGCAAAGTTTGAACATCTAGGTGAAAAAAGAGATCATAGGACAAATCATTACCTTCAGGTGGATGTGGAAACTTATCGCCATACTTCTCAATTGAATCTTTCAATATCCTCATATCATGAATCGATCCAGGCCATCCCGCCACAACAAAAGTGAATCTCATATCGAAGTCACATATGGCCAACACATTCTGACTAGTGTATCCATACCTTCCCGTATGAGCTACTACCTGATGTTTTGGCACCGCTACATGGATATGTGTTCCATCTAGTGTTCCTATGCAGTTATTAAACAAAGAAGAAAACCGAGTGGATTGTAGACTTGGATGCACAGATCTAAATTCAGGATCTTTTGGCCTAATAATATCAGCTGCAATTTGCACACACTAGCCAATACCTCCTCAAACTTCCTACAAACTGTCCCTGGTGAACGTATGAGCCGATTTTCAGCTTGAATAATAGATTGTTGAGATGTACACATCCACAAGAACATCCCTAAAACCTCAACCGATGTCATCTTAGGTGTGGACTTCAATCCATATGATCCCACAAGCAAATCAGGAAGCTTATCAAAATAATCTATATTCATCCTAAACATGTTGAAGCATTGTTTCTCCCTCAATTTGTTTCTCCCAGTCGGCCCAAGCACACACAGCGGCACAGCACACGGAGGCAGGCTAGGGTTTGGTGGCCGCCTCCCCGGCGTCCTTTGGGTGATGCTCCTCCCACTAATGGATCCCACGCCTCCCCACATCCTCCCACTCATGACCGAGCATCACTTCAGCGCTGCCTCGCGGGCACGCGCTTCTGGCCCGAGTGGGTGGGCGGCCGGCTGCCAGCCCGGCTAGGCCCGCCGCCTCTTCCCCAGCCGGCGGCTCCTAGCACCCTCCTCGATGAATGGCTCCCCCACCCCGACCCTGCCTCACCCCGGGCCCCTGCCTCCCCCATCAGAGGCAGCGGATTGGGGGCAATGGAGGCATAGAGGCCCCATCTTTGCGCGGTGGTAGGCTAGCATGTAGATTCTGGGTATCAATGTACTTTTTTGCGACAGCCGACAGGGTATCAATGTACTAATAATCTTTGTTATGAACTGCATTTTTTATGCTGCGATCTTGGGAGAGGATCTCCCCCAGCGGTGCAGATGTAGTTTCCTAAGGGATGCTTTTACATTAGTATTAGTTGAGCTACTGCAGTAGCATTTAGATTGCACAAGGTTTTAAAGCTTTGGACAATTTTTATTTTGTTGCCTTATAATTCTAGTCTAGGACTAGAATAACCAGGAACTTTCAATTTTTAATTTGTTTTGCTTGCAAACCCGATCACATGCAGCCATGGAAGCTGAGATATCAGAATACATGCAGATCGATTGTGCATTTTGACTTCAATAGGTGATAGAATGAGACTCTTCCTACCCTTGTGTAACATGGTTATTACTTATGACTGCTCTTTTCTAAAAGTTAGTTGGTGGTAATATCTCATATCATATCTTATTTATGTGCTTGATGTCAAAGTGGGTTTGCCAATTTTTGCCATACTGAATCATTAGGTCTACCATTTGAATATGAAAATCATTTGCTTTATCTATTGGATGTCTTAGAATAATTAATATGGTATTGCTTTCCCAAGTATGTCTTAGAATAATTAGTCGTTCCTATTTAATGCCAATCTGTGGCACTGCAGCGACTGATTGTCTTAGAATAATTAATATGGTGTTGCTTTCTGATACTTGCATTACTTCATTAGAATGTCTACATAGCAGAATTCAATTTGTTTCATCAATCATCAATTGACATTACAATAACTATAGGAATGTACTTCTCTTCCTCGTTGTAGTATCTCTAAAAACAAAAAGACGTGGGCATGATACATAACTCTCTTCGTGTTGCTTGTGCAGGAGAAACTAGAGGAACGATTGGTCACCTTTAGCACTCAGTTGTTCTTGTCAGCCTTGCTCTTAAGGTCAATAAACGTGTCCAGGACTCCAGGTGCTCAAAGATATTTAGGTAATTGAAAAGCTAATCACATAATTTGTTGTCCTGCTCGAGTTTGGATTGTCAATGATTCTGTCGAATGCATTGTAACGGAACCGTCCAAATTATAAGAGCACAAGTACAAAAACAATCACCGAAGTGATCAAATTCTCGCACTTGAGCCCATATAACTCCGGTAGTCCAATGAAATCACGAGGGATTTCAAACCAACCAACGTACAAGCCAAGATCGTAGTGATTCAACATAACAAGTTACATGTTACATCCATTTCACAAGTAGTTCAATATACATCGGAGTTCAACATAGTTATTACAACTTACATTGAAAAGTAGCAGAAGCAAAGTAATATGAAAATAACATTAATCTTATTTCAAATACATGCCAGTACCACAGTCGACTTCCAACAAAAGCATTAGAGATAAGGTAAATAAGAAGGATCATATTCGTGATTACACTCCGCCACTAAGGCAGGAGCCAACCAACTCTTGCAGTCGCCATGATACATCACAACCTGCAACAAGTGGGGATAAAACCCTGAGTACGACAAGGTACTCAGCTAGACTTACCCGTCAAAAACCAGAAATAAAGTGACACCAAGGATCATGCAAGGCTGAAGTAAAGTGGGCTAGCTTGACAACATTTTGCATAAAAGCTTAATCCAGGTAAGGAATCATTAATGCTTAAGCATCAAGTTAATCATCATTAACCTGTCATCTATATTAGCACTTATACTAGAGCACTCACTTGATTAGGAGCAAACAATATTAACCATAGCAGGTATAAATTGAGGCAACATTTACATCATCATCCAATTAACCATCCGTTCAATTTAGTGGAATCTACGTTGCCGCTGCTCAAGTCAAGTGCTCACTAACTAGGAGCGACGGCAATTCAAATCGAGTTCCTATCCAGCTGGAGGGGTATTTCTAACACTCACCGCGCAGGCCCCTGCCAGGGTCGCACAAGCCACCTTTCGTACAATTCAGGAGTCACGGGTTCAACTGATGCCACATCCCCAAGGGCAACACTCTGCCACTCTAACCCCCTTGGTCTCACTCCAATGTCCCCAAGCACATCCTTACTACCTCCAAGATGTGACCTACCATTCGATTTCCGGCCTGAACTGTATTACTCAGCTTCGCGGTCGAAACGACTTATCTGGCCAACTAAGTGTTAGACTGCGTTCAACATGACTCAAGGACGTACAGCGAATCGGTCCTTAAATGACTCAGACGGGGATAGATCCACACCTAAGACCTCCATGCCTTGTTGCTTCACTATCGTCATCCCGCCCGGTCTCATTTCATTTTATTAACACATGGTTCTTTTTCACGATAGCAAATATAGCCAATCATGCCACATATGAATGTCCCTACATCTCGCAGGTGATAGGAAATCACTTGACTTCTATCGCTTAAAGCAGGGCTAAGCATCTACTCGATCCTAGTCTATGTAGGATTCAAGGATTCATATATCTGGACAAGGAATGACATAATGCAGCAAGGGTTTCCAACCAACTCCTACCACTTAATGCAACAATACTTATAACATATATAGAATTAATTGCTTTGAAGGTAGGAGGCTTATAATGCTCTGGGGCTTACCTGGGATCCGACTCAAGTTAGAGTTTGTCAGATGAAACTCGCTTGGTGAGCATTCCCTCATTTTAGCACTTGTCCGATCCTTCCATCTCCGAGATAGGTCCACCAACACCATCTTTGGGTTCAGCTCCATAACATGTCCTTCACGTGGTGCATTACCTATATGGGATATAAGATACAATTGTATGAATACATGGAAATGCAATGGACAATGCATCACATACAGTAAGCAAGACAAACACCATAATACACTCCATATGCATAGACACTTCATGTTGCTTAAATAAACATCTCAACCTAATATAAAACATGGCAAGCATATTAGACATGGCACACAAGGTTTCACAAGATCTCAGGTGTATTAACTTAACTACTCTCAAAGGCATAAGTCACACTTAACAATATACAGGCAAACAACTATAATTGGCATCTATCAATTTCTAGACATGCAAACAACAGCTACAAGAGTTAGCTATAACTGGAGTTACACAAATCTAAATGACTTACAAGAAGACATTATGGAAAGCTTATGAAATTCTCTACATTTCATCTAATATCACCATAGCATGATTCTAAAGTTTAACATGTCGAATTTACACAAACACAGAAACTGGTCTAACAAGACAGAGAGCAAGCAATTCTGTAACCCGACTTTAAACAGCTATAACTCCTAAACCACATGGCCAAATATCACCAAATTTTAACAGAAGCTAGATATATAAATTATCTAAAACTTTTGTATAAACAAGTTTTACAACAAAGCAAATTATCATGAAGAACTTTGCCAAGTTTCCAGATCTGTCCAGAAACTTCATTTGCAAGAAATAATTATTAACTTATGTTGCAAACATATAATTGGACAAAACCAAATTTACCAACATTTCACACATGACTAATAAACACCAGAAAACTTAGTGTCCATTTCTAAATAAATTCTTTTAATGCCTTTTCTTAATTTATTTAGATAATTAGGTGGAATTATGAACACATATAAAAAGTGCACAGTAAATTCTACCAAAATTACATAGGCCTACACATACCCTAAGTAGTCTACTACCCAAATTTCAAGTCATTTGGACATGTATATCAACCTCTATGAAAACGACAAATTGCTATTACAAGAATTCATGTCAGAGCAAGATGAATCAATAACTCATTCATACTACCACCAAAATTCATGAAATTTTTACCACACATCAAATATCACAGGAGTAGCATGCCACAAAAATTTCACTTCATTTGGAGGCATACAACTGCAGTTATGAAAATGACAAATACAACTAGTATTGAAAACCTAGAAGAATAGATCTATTTTTACAGCTAAAAATTTAAACTAAAACATGACATTTTATAGATCTACTGCATAGAAAATTTCACAAGGATTCCAAAAGGTCCTCATTCACTATTTTACAATTTTCCTATGAATTACTATGAATTTTCAAAGTTTTCAGCCATTTATTCATAAAAGAAAAGGCAAAAACGAAAAAGAAAAGCAACCTAGCAATCGGGGCCCTGCAGATCTCACAATATAAACTCTAGCAAACAGGTCCTATTTAGCATTATTCACTAGAGTCACAAGTTTCGCTTCTAGACCCAACAAAAACTTCTATTTTACTTTTCACCCTTTCCCCTTCTTCCTCGCAGAACGGAGCAGAGCACGGCTCGGGCCGGCCACTTCTTGGCCTCGGTGGTGCCCACTAGCGTGGGGAAGGGGTGCGGGAGCACGGCAGCCGCACCTGCGCCTGGCTCCGTTCAAGCAGCTACAGCCCGCAGCCATCCTGGTCACGCGTGCCAGCGGCGGCCGCGGCAGCCACACCGGTGGCAGTAGCCATGGCTGTGGAGGCGGCCGAAGAAAGGGATGGTGGCAGCACGCCATAACAAGAGCACGGCGAGGAAGGGCAACAAGGGCAAGCAGCCGGAAGAGGCGGAGCTGGTGGCAGTGCGAGTGGCGCAAAGATGGCCGGAGCTTCAGGCGGCAGCCATGGCGGTCTCCGCGCTCTGCGCGCAGCCTGGAGATGGGGCAAGGTCGAGCAAAGGCAGAGGGCATCCACGACAGAGAGGAGCTCGGGCAGGGTGGGAGAAGGGTCAGGCGCTGCAAGCTTGGGAGGTGGCGAAGGAGCAAGAGCGTCGGCGGCAAAGAGCTCCGCGGAGGCCATGGCTGGCGCACAGCCTGCTTTAGTAGTGGCGCCATAGTGAGAGAGGAGATGGGGAGCAGAGAGCGATGGAGGAGCGGCAACCCAGCTTGGCCACACCCACGTGCATGCCAAGGTGCCATGGCACGCGACCGCACGACGGCAACGCCACGCGGCGTCGAACTCCTATGGCCGGTCGGCGATTGCTGCTGTTCCGTTCAAAAATCTATTACCACCTCAAACTTTCAACTGAAACTCCATTTTCGTCCCCGTCCCTCTCCTAATCCGATTCGAGTTAGCGAAAACCCCAGTAATGAAAAGTGTAGAGCTATAGGAGATCTACAACTTTTAGTTAAGAAGCTTCACCACATTCCGCTTGGTCTACGAGATACAACACTATGAAGTGAGCCACATAGAAACTGAATTCTGTAGTTTCGTTTCAAACAGGCTGAACTGCATTTTCTCCTCCTTCTAACTCATAATCCGTGCACTGATTTGATCAATAAATTTCACCATCAGCTAGACCTACATGAGTACTCAAACTTTTCTCAAAGGATGATAGTCTAATTCGGTTTGGTTTTCGATTGATAAATCACCAAAAAAGGGTAAACGAAAACTGAAACCCGAAAATGCAGTCATCCCAGACTTAGCCAAATTTCGGGCTTCCAAAACAGCATTTTATTGATTTTTGTGAGCTCTATTTGACTAGGTTAGGCACAAAACTAGCTCTTGAACATTTAATCAAGTTTGTTCTACATAAGATGAACTACAACTTTTCTTAAAGGTCAAACCTCATAACTAGTACAGAAGTCAAACTTTCACTATGGTCAAAGTAGTAACTCGATAAAGCCTAAACTAGGGTTTTATGCCAAATGGGACATTTTCTTGACATTTGCTTAACATGAACCCTTCATGACTTTTGTTGTAGAGTTCATCTAGAGTCATTTGGCCAAAGTTGCAAGGTTTGTTTGATGATCTATAATTCCATTTACTTAATCACGCCATTCCAAGGATATAACTTATCATTTCATGTGACTTTTTGATTCCAAACTTCATGAAACTTTTCCAGGGATCAATATAGATAGGTACCAAGGTGAGACACATGAAGATATTGCAATAACACCACCCAAGCATATATCTTGAAAAGGGGCCTATATGTAAAGCAATGGTGCAACATCCAACTTTAGGTTAGGCTCATCTCCATAGGTTGACCTTGTCATCGTCATCTCCACTTAATCTATCATGTTTGAGCTCAAACCCACTGCTTAGTGAGTGACAAACACCTGGGGTGTTACATTCATGTTCAAATATGTTGGTATCTACCATTTATTGCAACTAATGTGTGCTTTAGCCTTTTATAAGATTTACAAATTGTTGATATATAATTGACTTTTGTTGAAAAATGTTGTTTTTTCCATAGCTTTCTCTTATTTGTCTCACCATGTGACTAATACATGTCCTCACTAAATCAGAATTAGCTCAATGAGTTCTCCAAACAATGGAGACTAGGCGGATGCCCAACGCTTAGGGTCACAGCATAACACCATGTGTGGATCATCATTATGGCATACGCCGTCTAATCTGTGTCCTAGCATAGATAGGGCGGCTGCTCGTGATGAAACTAGAGATCCTACTTACAACCCACATGATGAGGTATAGTTTCAGAAATAGGGCGACTATGAACTATATGTACATTCCATCATGTATGACATACCTAATATATATGATTGGTTGTTCTTCCTAGGTAACTTCTCAATTGCAGAACCAAATGGAGGAAGATGTATCGTCTTCCACACCAGAAGCAACTGAGACCACCACCGAAGATCAGAGGAAGCAAAAACGAGGAGCACGAGGTGCAAATAGGTGGCCAGACCATGTATATTCTGTAACAGAAGTAAGCCCTAAAGGAGAGCCCCTACAACCTATTGAGGTGGCAGCTAAGTTTAGAACGACATCGGTTTCCTTGTCAAAGACAAGCTTGACATTACAATCTCACACTGGAACTTGGAGCTGGTGCAAACGAGGAAAGACTTATGAAAAAAGCTGAAAACCAGGTTTGTTTTTGCAAGGGAGTCACGAGCTATCGCAAAGGAGTATGCATGGAGGCAGTGTGGAATCAGCTTCCGTAACTTTTGGTCTGAACTAAATACCAAGTATGTGAAGAAAGGATTGGACCCACCGAAGAAGTACAAAAATATTTCTGCAACTCAGTGGAAGACCTTTGTTGAGCAGAAGACATCTGATGCGTTCTTAGCTAAGAGTGCTGCCAATAGTCTTACTGCTAAGAAGAACATCTACTCCCACCGCCTTAGCACTGGTGGCTACAAGCGTCAGATTCCTAAATAGAGGGCAGAAGAAGCTACAAGGCAGGTGACAGGGTTACCGTCGAGGTTTGAAAACGATTATGAAAGGGGCTCACATTGGCTTCTTGCTCGAAAACTAAAAGAAAGTGAGTCTGGTTGTTTGACATAGCCAGATCCAATGACCAATGAAGCAGCCAAGAACATTTTGGCTGTGGCAGCTAACCAGAAGGAAGGATCATTCAAGCCATCAAGGGAGAGGGATGCCCTTAGTGTTGAGGTTGGGCTGGAAGGAAGGATTTCCTTAATATGCCGACATGTATAGAAAACGCGACCGATACAAGGAAGCGATGAGAGATTATTTTAAGGAGTAGGCTAAGCAAGAAATGAAACAAATGTTGGTTAAAATGATGGCCAATCCTAATTCTGAGATAAGGCAACAAATGGCTAGTGTAATGTTAGCTCAACAGGTGCAGCGGCCACAGATGACCACATAGCCGCTAGAGATGCAGATGGTCATCATGCATCCCTCGGATTGTCCAAAAGTTCCGAGCAGTATGGGATCTACAGCAAACAAGGAGCATTATGTAGTTGATGAAATCATTGGACCGTCAGTTTGCTCCCTAGTTATATCGTACGGTATCACCAATGTCCGTACGATACAAGTTGCCACAGGTTTGGCGATCCCTGGCCGCAAGTTTCACGGCGATACAATTCTCAATGACTACGTCAGGGTTGAAGTGTTGACAGTCATGGAAGGACATAAGGATGACTAGCTAGACATCCCCACTAAAGAGGGTATCGAGAAACTCGGACAAGCTATCAATGACTTCATCTTATGGCCTCGACGGGACATCAGGTTGAACGATCCTATTCCATCAATGCCAACTTTCAGACTTCATGATGAAGGAGGGTTCTCGCATGCATGCTCCTCCCCACCATTGTAGAACCATCCATCTTCTCAGGACGCAGCAACCCCGACACCTTGTTGGTATTTATTAACTCGACACTTGCTTTGGGCAGTCACATATTAATCACATATACCTCTAGCTTTATTATACCAGGTTGTCTTCCCCGACATTGGAGGCTAAAAGTGTTTAATGACCTTTCTATCATTTCATGTGACTAAAATAATTATAAAGATGTATATGATAAAATAAATGTATCCGCAAGCGCACAGATGAATATATCATTGTAGAATTTTACCTAGAGTATTAACAGGTTGTCGATTTATATTTATACCACTGGAAAGGGAAGGATAAAGGAATATATCACTTGTATGTATAAATGATGGAGAGAGTCAACTATACTCAATCTATCTACTCATAACAGGGGTAAGTCACAAGATAAAATAATAATGATAAGCATATGATAAGTTATAAATAGTAATCAACCTTAGAGCATTTCTAATCTAAGCATTAGCATGGATTAGGTAGGTATAGAGAAATACTCCTAAGTTATTCTTAACTACATGTCAATGTATACCATGATTAGTGCAATTATGTCTAGCAATCATAGCGAGAAGGCATTATATCTACACATAAGGGACATTACTAATAAGGTAGTTTATGAACATAGCATAAAATCTACCTTAGCAACCGGGTCCAACTTGGCCTATATTCGAGGAGTGGACTACAAAGGACTCAATGAAAGTGTCACATTTGCATTCTAATGCTACTTCGTGATCTACCACTAAGCCTAGAATATAGGGTGTTTTCGCAGGTAAACAACGTCTAAGCATCATTCTTACACAATGTTGACCACCCACCCATGATATCAAAGGGCGAGAGCTTTGCGATCCTATGTTTGAATATAAAGACAATCTAACTATGCTAGACATATAATCAAAGTATATAAAGAACAATATAATTGCAAATACAATAATATAGAGTAAAGTCATATCAATTTGTATCTAGCAGAATATAAATATAAACATACAAAAGAGAGGTTACAAGGGCTTTACCAAGCCACGCTCGTAGATAGATCCAAAATCAATGATGAAGCTTGCCTCCCTCTAGATCTAGCCTATGTAGCTATGCTATAGATAATGGTGGAGCTCTAGGAAGACTAGGGTTGTTGGCTCTGATGATTTGATCGGGCTTGAGACTTATGGATTGAATTAGATGCCAGGGGGTGGAGGCTCTGCTTATATAGCCCCATAGAATGCACCGGAGCCCTCGGATCAAACCGACTTGAAACAACGGCGTAGATGCAAACCCTAAGGCGGTGGAGAACTGGTGTAAGAAGGGGAAGGCTAACCCGTGGGTCCCATGGTCAGCCGACCGGACCCACGGGCGGTCGCCCGCCCCCTCTGCCATGTGGGTCCTGCCTTCTTCCTCTTGTGTCTTCTAGAGTCTTCCTAAGTCGGTGCCGTAGATAAATATTAATTTTAATCCGATGTGTAGGTCCATCCTTGAGTATTTCCTGATAACCCCCTGCAGAATCACAGTTTCACCAAAACCTATGAAATTCTGTCAGTGTAAACCCTATCTCTACGTTTGGTATTGAATTATGTCCATTTCTATGCTTGGTTGACGGTATATTTTAATAGTTATTGACCGTCAACAAACCTAACCCAACCTCTCTGAAGAACTTACCATCTCATAACGCACCATCACCAGAACCTAACTGTACCACCATCATTTAGCCTCCACCCCGCCTCAAATCCTCTACCTAACCCACCAACACCCTCGCCAATAAAGAATCCACCACGAGCCAGAAGGATGCCTCACCGGAACCTACAGGCGATAAAGGTATTCTAACCTCCATGCCAAAAATGGTTACACCCTTCGGTGATAAGGCATCACCACTGATCATGAAGAAGTGGATGAATGGAATTACAAGGAGACCAGAGACTCATTCCGAAAAAGAAAAGCTGCCTCCTCCGCCTCGAAAAACAACATACGAAAGCCAACGAAGGAGGATTATGACAATGTCCCCCAAAAATATGTGCCGGGCAGGCCTCTACTCCAATGGTGCGAGCTTCTTCGTGTTTCACGTGGGATGAAGAGGATGCATGATTGGTATATGAGGGCATCTTCGGTTGAGATCAATGCCTTCAGCATAGTTGTACCACCACTTACTTTTTTGGGTAGGCCATTCACGATCCCAGTTGACTTCGAGGACATTTGGTTGATGTTTCGCCTGGACAAACTCGAACTCCAGCTCATGAGGGTGTGGTGCCTGTAAGTGACACTTGTACATAATTATGTTTTATTTCTAATATAATGTTAAGGCATGAAATCTGACTTGGTAGTGCTTTACAGAATGCAAGTAACCGATCAGGAGATGCGGTTTATTGAGGATCCATTCTTCACGCCGGGAAAAAGGTTGGGTATCTCGACCCATTCAGAATAAGTGAGGACGTGCACACAGTGGTTATGGGTCCTGATAACGACCTATATGTAGGCAAGACCGAGGCTGAAATAGCCAAAATTAGAGTGGAGGAGCAAGACAAAAAGGAACTTGCAGTGGCCACCTACATAGGAGATGCGTTTCTTGAATTCCAAGACAGGAGAGTTGTATCTGCACCATACATGTTCCGGTATGTTGGTCCTAATTCCCTTAATAATTTTTATTCACAAAGTTATTACTGTCTTAACACATAACTTCATTAAATTGGTGCAGGGAGCTTTGGATTTGTATGTACATTTATCTTTATGATGCACGGGTTTCGGTCCTTGACTCCGCAGATTTCCCAAAGGACAACTATCAAAAGTTCATCGATATTTTAAATCAGTAAGTCATGAAGTGTATGCGTTCTTTTCAACATTTCTATATTATCTAAGAGACTTTGGAAATGACTTGGTGAATTCATTCGAGCTCTGCAGGGCATACATGTCGTATAAATTAAAAGGTGGACTGTACGATTTAAACAAAAAATGAAACCGCTACACGTTCGGACTAAATATCCGGTAATTTTAAATAAGCATTCATATTTGTCTTGTATATATGTATGAGTATGGATATTCTATGATCTTGAAACACTTACAACAGTCTACATAGACTCTTTTCAATAGGTGATATGGCATGACCAATTTTTTTATTTATTTAGAAAGAAATAGTCTTGTTGAAGAGGAAATTATACATTTGCTTGTGGATCATATTATTTGCCTCAAAATGATACCCTTAGGATCTGAACATGATAGAAGAAACAGTGTTTCAAAAAATGTACACTTGCTGCAGCCACTTAAAAAGGTTACAAAAATAAAATAATAAGATTAGGTGGCCCACGTCGAGATATGTTGGAAAGATCATATATTCATGTGAGAACTAAGAAGCTACAGCTAGGATTAGGACTAGGGGGCATTTCAACTACAAAACATGTAAATTGCTTCACTAATAGCTAAGTCACACATGATTGAAGCTTGTTATTAAAGTAAGGGAGGATTATATAGGTCCAGCTTAAATCTGATCGTTGCTTGGAAAGTCAGAATTTCTGATAGGGTACCAGAACTTCTGGTTTTCGCAGGACATTATTTTACCTTTGCTTTCTATAACTTCTGATAGGGTACCAGAACTTCTGGTTTTCACAGGACATTACTTTACCTTTGCTTTCTATAAACTTTTGGACGACGTGGATGAAGATCTTGTTCTACACCTTGAGTAGCATTACAACCCTAATTCTCTATTGTTGTAACGTTGTTACCTTATAAGGATCCAATTTTGCCTTGAAATAAATAGAAATCTGGAATATTTGCTTATTAGTAATTTATAATATGTCAATATGCGTTCCTAAAGATTGGAAAGTGGGCGAGGAGAACAATACCCTTTTTTTGTTGATCTTGTCCCTATAGTTTGTAGTTGAAGTATACTACTTGAAACATTTACTTATTACTACTTTCCAATTCTTATTGTCACAAGCAACCAGAATCGATGCACTGTGGATACTATGTGTGCGAGTTTCTCAGACATAATGGTAGGTACACCAGCAACCCTAAGAAGGTAAGTAATAGTCAAATGTGATTATGTGAAGTATTATCATTACTGATGCCGTCTCCATACTGGTTAGTGTGTAAATATACGGCTTAATATTTTAGGCAGGTATACAAGTGTGTTGATTCCACGGAGAAACACCTTTTGAATGAAGAGCTCATGAACATTTGTGATAAATTTTGTCGGTTCATCATGAAAGAAATAATTCACAAATATGGGAAGTATTTTGATCCCGATGGTGAGTTAGCTAAACCAGAGTACTGAGATCTCATAGATATTGACAGGCTAGAGCTGAACCATGAGGATTATTAATTAAAGAGTGGAAAACTTTGTTGTAATATTACTCTTGGGTGTGATGACTATGGTGGATTTATAATTGTTTGTAATCAGCCATTACACTTTTTATGCATGGAGAAATAATTGCCTGTGATTTATATTTATAATTGTCTGAGATCAATGATTGTTTATGATTTATATACAGTGGCGGGAATTATATGGCGCCAAATTTGAATTTTCAAAGCCATTTTCAGTGGCGGGTTCATAACAAAAACGCAGCTTGCTAAACACATTATCACTGGTGGCTCTTGCAAACAATCTGCCAACTTTTAATGCATTTACACAGGCTGTTCACTCAAGAAGGCCACCTGTGTAAACAGCTTTATCACTAGCGGAACAATTGTGTAGACCGCCTGTGTAAACCTCATTACCAATGGCGGTTCTTGTAAGCAAACCGCCTGTGTTAATTCAATTACACTGCGGTTCACTTATATGGACCGCCTGTGAAAATTTCATTAGCAGCAGATGCTGACTTATGTGAACCACCAGTAAAATTGTATTAATACTGGCGCATATTAACTAGCCGCCTGTAAAATTCTTTATTTCCATCGGCCTTTACCACTAGCGGTTGCGTCAGTCGTCAGTAGAAATATCTCTGAAACCGCCAGTACAAATCTCAGCTGTACTAGTGAGCGAACAGGATTGCTTCAATGAAATCCTCAAAAAACATGAAATTGAGCACCAAGTTGACATTGGGTGTTGTAGTTTTCAAATTAGAGAGTTGACTCTGCTTGGCCTAAAAAATGCTTCTCAAGCTTTTAAGCTTGGGTGCAACTAATGTAGATTTATGTTGTTGAAAGGTAACCAAGCACGAACCATGCTGAACCACTTCTAGAAATTGCTCATCCTCTATGAGGTCACTCTTAAATCTAAAAATGTGCCTTCCAAGAATATAAGTTGTCATGCTCCAAAATTTGAATTTTGGGAGATGTGCATAAAGAACATTGAATAAATTAAATGATTTAACATTTTTTTGTAAATCTTTTCATGTTTTAGTTAAATAAAATGGATTTATAAAACTTCTCTAATTAATTTTCTAGGGTTGTTGCATTCATCTTGGCTGCATAATTTACTTAGGGAAAATAAAACTTAAAAATTTGATTAACCCTAGAATAGGTTTGGCACTGTTTCAAAAAAAGAGTTTTACAAGCTTGTTTTGGAAACTTATTTTTAAAAATAGTTTTACAAATTAATTCAAGTCTGAGATTCAAAAGCCCCAGAAAACATGTTTTAAATAAATGTTAAAGCAGACATGGAAAAGGATTTAATTTATCAAAATGGTTTTAAATATATTTAAAATTAGATTAAATAATATTTGGAAATTAATTTCTAAAAAGATTACAAAAATAGTTTATTTGTTTTTCTCAAAATGGCTCAAAATAAATTTTTCAATGAATTCTCAAAATATAGTTTAAATATTTCCAAAATAGAGTTTACAAAGAGGTTTTCAACATATCTTTTAAAAGCTTGAAGAGAAAAAAAATTCAATCCTATTTTCTTTTAAAATCAACCATAAAAAATCATGATAATTTAAAACTCAAATGCTTAAAATAGAGTTTGAAAATAGGTTTCAAAAATTTATAAATAATTAAAACCTCTCTAGGGCTAAAATCAATGCTAATGCTCTCAAACTACCTGCACCCGTCGATCGTTCTCCCTGATCCTGCCATAGCCACCTATCGTGTTGGGTTTTTAGCGGGTTCGCAAGAACACACCGAGTCCATCACACTACTTTAATCTCTATTAATAATAATCTTCAAAATTATAGTGGATGACAGACTGGAAACCACCACAAAAGCATGGTGCAGTCGGAGCAGAGTAGTCGGGAGGCCCATGAGCACATCTTTAAACTAATTCTAAACTTTTCTACTAGTTTTCAATCCTTGTCACTGATAATATATTTTCTCTATTAGTCGGGAGGCCCTCGCATCATGCGTGTTTTTTTTTCATAAAGCATCACGCATCTTTAAAATTAGGCTAGAAAGGACCGGTTGAAATAGTGTAACACCCTAAATTTTTGAATATTTTTAAATAGGGAATTTGATTTAGTTAAGCATTTTTTATGTGCATGAAAACCTAGTGAAATAATATTTTTTGTTTAAGATAAAATCATATATAAGGTTAAAATGAGTGTTTGTGCATACATGCTGTTGCATATTTTTAATTGTTTGGATTGGTTTATTTCTAGAAGAAAATTATTTCAAAAATCATTTGAAAATGTATTTGATGTATTAGGAAGAAAAGAAAAGGAAATAGAAATCTTCTCCCTTCTCAACTTTGGCCCGAAGGCCCAGCTCTCTTGGCCTGTCCCAAAGCCCAGCGAGCCAGCGGCCTTCCTCTGGGCCGCAAGCCGCGTAGCGGGCCAGCCCAGCAAGCCGCGTAGCGGGCCAGCCCAGCAAGCCACCGCGCCCTTCTTCTCCCTTTCCTCTGACTGACCTCCCGGGCCCGCTTGTCAGCGGTATTATCTCCTACCTCCCGCTCGTGTTCGAGCCGGACTCTGGCAATGGAGGCCGAGGCCGTCCCGACTCCCCTCCGCCTTGTCCCGCACGTCGGCTAGCCCTCTTAAATAGCAGCCCCGCCTGCACCGCCCCTCTCTACACAACCCTAACCGCGAGCCACGCCCTCGAGACGAGCAAGCCGCCGCATCCTAGCAGCCGCCGCTCAAGCTTGGAAGCAAAACGAAGAACTCGTCGATTCGGCCACCTCCGTAAGCTACCGAGGAGTTCGGGTTGTTGTTTGAAAGTTGCCGAGCCCATCTTCTTTTTCTTTTTCGATTTGTTTCACTAATTTGGCTCGGTCATCGTGAGTAGGGCTCCGCCGCTCGCCATTGGAAGCCGCCCACCTTCCTCGGTCGATTCCGGTCGCCGGAGAGCATCTAGGTGAGTTCGCGGATCTCTCCTACTCCTTCCTGTGCAATCGGTGCATCGAATAGTGTTTCCTGCTGCCGGATTGCTCAATTCCGGTGAGCAATTGCTCGCCGCCGGCAATCACGCCGCCGTCGGGCTACAGTGCCGGCCGGAGATCCCCTCCCTCTCTCCCTCCAATCAATCCCGACCGTCCGTTTCTAATCCGATGGCTTTAGTCTTATAAGAGGACCTTTTCTAGCTTGTTAGTGGTTACCTTTATGGCGCAAAAGGGGTTGTGTTCCGGGTTGGGTGTAGTGCGGCTCCTGTCCCTATGAGTATAGGCTGCATGTCATTATGCCATACGGAAGGGGGGCTCTACATTTGCAGGCCACAGAAACATAGCGGCCCTAACTTGTTAGACGAACCTTGGAAAGACTTCATAGTGAAACTTGATTGTCCAATGGGGAGTCATGACCTCGGGCTTTTGGGGATCACGACTCACAGTGAAAGTGTACAACCTCTGCAGAGTGTAAAACTGGTAGATCAGCCGTGCTCACGGACACGAGCGGCCTTGGACCCTTACGGAATGGAGATCACTATTAATTTACTTGTTCTTGATATTCATTATTCTCTTTACATGATCATGTGTTTATTATGGGAATATTACCTATTTGATGCTACTCAATTGCTTAAAATATGATCAACTAAAAGCTACATGCAGTTGAACCAGTGTCTATCCTACTTGAGCTTCATGAACCCCATGTTACACTTGTTGAGTACTTTTGTGCTCACCCTTGCATTCCCCCACCACAAGATGGAATCCCAAAAGTGCAAATAGTGATTACTACTACTTTCCTGAAGATTACTAGACTTGTGGTCAACCAGTTGACGTGCCTATGCTATGGAGCTAGCTACCACAAGATTTATACTATGTTTCCGCTTAATTACGTAAAAACTCCATGATACTATTCGTTATGTAATAAACATTTGTGATGATACTATTTATATTTGTCATCTTATGTGTGATTGATCTCTGGGCGCACATAAGATTATGCATTCCATTTGTTCCTTAAAATGGGTGTGACAGATTGGTATCGGAGCTATGTTGACTGTAGGACGCAAGCCTAGTTAGCAATGGTCGTTTTGGTTCTCTTTTCTTCACTTGTTTCATGCTTATCACTTTACTCTTGATAATTGCTAAATTATTATGCTTCTTTCGCCTCATTCTATTGTGAAAATATTGCCTCTAATTTCAACTTACCCTTGGCCTAAAATCTGTAGATGCCTCGTGCCCGCAAGACTGCCCGTATCACCACTGGAGGCTACTATCCACCCCGTTCCCTGTACGAACCAGAAGAGCTTCAGGAGGAACCAGAAGAGCTTCAGGAGGAACCAGAAGAGCTTTAGGAGGAACTAGAAGACACTACACCAACCCCGCCATCAACACCAGATCAAGCGCCAGAACCAGTTTTGCCTCAAGAGGAAATTGAACCTAGAGAGGAGGTTATCTATTTGAGTGATGATGAAGATATTGAGCTTGCTCATAATGGAGGACAGCCCCCTTCGCCTGCACAAGGTGGTTCCACTGAAATTGGTGTGTCGTCCTTTCCTATGGGCTGGATTACGAGGATCCATCACAAGTCAAGCCATGACACTCCGTCACACCACTGACTGGGTGACATGCTTAATGCCTACTTCACAGATTGGGATCCTGCAATTGAGTATGTCTGCTGGGAGCATAAGCACCCTTTGGAAGCTAATTATTGGAAGTGCAGTGTGTGTATCTTCGTTAAGAACAATGAGATGGGTACTTTTTTGCTGGACCGGTGTTTTTCCCATAGTGGTCGTCGTGCCACTATAGAAGATGGCATAGAAGATGCAGCCTTTGAAGCATGCTTGGGACTTCGTCACCTTCGCTATGAGGTTATGCAAGATGATCAATATCGCTATTTTCCCCGTGGAGACCCAGAGTATGGATGGGTAATGATGAACCCTGGAAATTTGGATTTAGTTCCTCGGGTCATGGTGGATTTTGGTCATGACATGATGGTGACAAATCGTCGGTTGGTAGCCCTAGTTAAAGCTTTGGGAAAAGACGTCAAGAGGTATCAAGAAGTGATAGATGGCTTAAGGATTGACCAAGGCATGGAAGCGATCTATGATTATCATGAACATCAAGCCTGTCCTTAGGAGTTGGAATACCATTTATGTAATAATACGATAGTACGAGTAGTGTCGAGTTAAGTTGAGTTTGTGGTGTCGTGTGAACTTTGTGTGGTTAGTTGAGTTATTATTGTGCTTATGTGTGAGTTGGTTTTTCTATGTAATGAGTGCTGGAGCTTTGTGGGCTTGTCTACAAAAGTTCCTAATTATATAATACTAAGTTTTAGTGTGATAAATAAATAATTTAGTTGGGTTAACTTTTCTCTTTGTTCTGTCCTTTCTGGAGCGGTCTGTCTTTCCTTTTATGCTTAAAATTAACTGTTCAGCGAAAAATTCTGAAATTTTTATGAGAGCATCTAGACCCACGTACCTTTCCAATGCCTCTGGAATCACCTTTTTATCTATTCGGGATCATGAGTTATAATCGTTACAAGATGAAGTTACTATGCAGTCTGGAAGTCAGAAGCAGTTTTCTCTTGTGTCCTGTTTTTGGGTAACTTCGTGACAGAATCTGGGAGTATGAGTTAAATAAAAGTTGTAGATAATTTCATAAGCTTTCCAACCATATAAAGTACACCTCTACTGGATATATGTAACTCGAGATAGGTCTGTTTTACCGAACAGCTGAAATTGGGATGTGTCCAGAAAATTATCAGATTCTCATCTCTATCTCTAGAATTGTCTATTATGTGGTAATCTCTAAGATTTGATACTGTATTGGATAACAGATGTCTGGAAGAGGACGAGGTCGAGGCCGTGGTCGTGGAGTTGGTCCCCCACCTACTATTCATGAGCTTTTGGCCATACAGACACAGTTAATGGAAGCTCTGGTGAACAATCAGCAAAATCAGCCAGTTGGAGGAGCACCTGCGCGGGATAAGCGTGGAGAATTTTTGAAGGGTCATCCCCCGGTGTTTACACATGCCTCGGATCCATTGGAAGCTGATGATTGGCTTCGTGCAGTAGAGAAGCAGCTCAACATTGCTCAGTGTAATGATCAACAGAAGGTGTTGTTTGCTTCGGGACAACTTCAAAGAGCAGCTCAAGATTGGTGGGATTCATATCAGTATGGCCGTCCTGCCAATGCTCCCGCCATTACTTGGCAGGAGTTTACAGAGAGTTTTAGGTCCTACCATATACCAGAGGGGGTGATAGCACTGAAGGCAGAAGAATTTCGCAATTTGACACAGGGATCTATGCCTGTGGCAGAGCATAGAGACAAGTTTGCTCAGTTGTCACGTTATGCGCCAAATGAGGTGGCTAGTGATGCTGATAAGCAGCGACTTTTCTTGAAGGGTCTACATGATGGTCTTCAACTACAGCTAATGTCCAATGCTTACCCAGATTATCAAACACTAGTGAATCGCGCTATTGTGGTAGATAACAAGCACAAGGAGATAGATGCTAAAAGAAAGAGACTTCAGGGGCAGATATCTGGAAACAACACTCGTCAACGCACTGGGTATCAACAAGGTTTTCAGCAGAGGTATCCGCCCAACCAATGGAATCGTGGTCAACTTCCTCCACGTAATCAGTTTCTGCAACGTCCTCCTTATCAGTCGCAGAATGGCAAACAACGCTCTCAGCAGCAGAATGGGAACCAGAATCAACGACAGAGTACCCCCAACAACACTCCAATGAAGACTAGTGCTCCTAATACTCCAACTAAGTGTTTCCGTTGTGGGAAGGAAGGTCACTTGTCTTATAACTGTCCTGAGAAGGCCAATCAGCAAACTCCTCAGAAGCAGAACAGTAACCAGAAGCCACCATACTACGGGAAGGTGACTCACGTGTCGGAAGAGACTGCAATGGCGGAACCTGAAGTTATGCTCGGTACGTTCGATGTCCACTCCATCCCTGCCACTGTTCTTTTTGATTCTGGAGCTTCGCATTCATTCATATCTCAAATATTTGTTAAGACAAATAGCATCCCTTTATGTGCCATGAAAAACCCTATACTAGTCAATTCGCCTGGGGGTAGTATGCAAGCTTCCTATCGATGCCTCCCTATTAGTTTAATTTTAAGGGGGGTAGAGTTCAAAGTGAGTCCTATAGTGTTGAGAACAGCTGGGATTGATCTTATTCTGGGATTAGATTGGATGAAGCAAAATCAGGCAGTGATTCAGTGTAAGGAAAAGGCAGTAGCCCTAACAACACCGAAGGGAGATCGAATTAGTGTGGAGATTGTAGTGCAGAAGCCACAGACAGCTACAGTAAATCGACTTGATGATAATGTTAATCAAGAGGATCCGGTTGTGGATGAATTTCCGGATGTGTTCTCCGACGACTTGCCAGGTATGCCACCCGACCGCGACATTGAGTTTATTATTGAATTATTGCCTGGAACTGCACCTATAGCTAAGCGTCCATATAGAATGGGTGTTAATGAATTAGAGGAACTTAAGAAACAAATAAAAGAATTGCAAGAGAAGGGTTTTATTCGTCCTAGCTCTTCACCGTGGGGAGCTCCTGTGATCTTTGTTGATAAGAAGGATGGTTCTCAACGGATGTGTGTTGATTATCGGTCACTCAACGAGGTAACTATCAAGAATAAGTATCCGCTGCCAAGGATTGATGACTTGTTTGATCAGTTAAGAGGTGCTTGTGTGTTTTCTAAGATTGATCTTCGCTCTGGCTATCATCAGTTGAAGATTCGTGCTACGGATATACCAAAGACAGCATTCACCACCCGATATCGTTTGTATGAGTATACAGTAATGTCTTTTGGCTTGACTAATGCTCCTGCATACTTTATGTACTTGATGAATAAGGTATTTATGGAGTATCTTGATAAGTTTGTAGTAGTGTTCATCGATGATATCCTGGTATACTCTAAGACTAAGGAAGAACATGTGGAACATTTGAGGTTGGTCTTGTAGAAGCTCAGAGAGCATAAGCTCTATGCTAAGCGTAGCAAATGCGAGTTTTGGTTAAAGGAAGTTGCTTTTCTGGGTCATGTGGTCTCTAATGGTGGAATATCAATGGATCCTAGCAAGGTAAAAGATGTGTTGAAATGGAAACCACCAACTGATGTGGGAGAAATTCGTAGTTTCTTGGGATTGGCTGGATATTATAGAAGATTTATTGAAGGGTTTTCTAAGCTTGCCAAGCCAATGACAGCACTGTTGGAAAAGAATGCCAAATTTGTGTGGTCTAATAAGTGTCAGGTTAATTTTGAGGAGCTGAAGAAAAGATTGACAACAGCCCCGGTGTTAGTTTTGCCAGATTTGAATAAGAGCTTCTCTATTTATTGTGATGCATCCCGTTTGGGTCTTGGTTGTGTGCTTATGCAGGAAGGCAAAGTAGTAGCATATGCATCTCGACAGTTGAGGAAGCATGAGTTAAATTATCCTACTCATGACTTGGAGTTAGCAGCAGTGGTGCATGCTTTGAAAATATGGAGGCATTATTTGATTGGACATAAAAGTGATATTTACACTGATCATAAGAGTTTGAAGTACATTTTCACTCAATCAGATCTGAACTTGAGACAACGTCGCTGGTTAGAGTTGATTAAGGATTATGATTTGGAGGTACATTATCATCCGGGTAAAGCTAATGTTGTTGCAGATGCCCTTAGCAGAAAGAGCTATGCTAATGAGGTGCAAGTAATGCCTATGTCAAATGAGTTATGTGCTGAGTTTGAGCATCTAAACTTAGGTATTGCTATTAATGTAGTGGAATTAGTAATAGAGCCTATGTTAGAGCAACAAATACGCAAGGGTCAGTTGACGGATGACAAAATAAAGGAGATAGTGAAGAATATACCGAAAGATAAAGCACCTGGATTTCGGTTGGATGATAAAGGAACCCTATGGTTTGGGAAACGATTATGTGTGCCTGAGGACAAAGCTATAAGAGAAGCAATCCTACGAGAGGCTCATGAGTCCGCTTACTCTATTCATCCCGGAAGTACTAAGATGTATATGGATTTGAGAGAGAGGTATTGGTGGCATAGTTTGAAAAGAGATGTTGCAGAGTATGTTGCACTATGTGACACGTGTCAAAGGGTTAAAGCTGAACATCAAAGACCTGTAGGATTGTTGCAACCGATGCAGATACCTGAGTGGAAGTGGGAAGAGGTTGGTATGGACTTCATAGTGGGGTTACCACGCACTCAGAGGGGTTTTGATTCAATATGGGTTATAGTGGATCGTTTGACTAAAGTTGCTCATTTTATACCGGTTAGAACTATGTATTCCAGTGCAAAGTTGGCTGAACTGTATTTGGAAAGAATAGTAAGTTTGCACGGAGTTCCAAAGAAGATAGTGTCTGATCGAGGTACTCAGTTTACATCCTATTACTGGCAGAAAGTATAAGAGTCATTAGGAACTAAGCTGACTTTTAGCACAGCATATCATCCTCAGACGGATGGGCAAACAGAAAGGATTAATCAGATATTGGAAGATATGTTGAGAGCTTATGCATTGCAGTATGGTACAAGTTGGGATAAGAGTTTGCCATATGCAGAGTTTTCCTACAATAATAGTTATCAAAAAAGTCTACAGATGGCACCCTTTGAAGCTTTGTATGGTAGAAAGTGTAGAACTCCATTGTTTTGGAATCAGACGGGAGAAAGTCAAGTATTTGGTCCCGATGTGCTTAGGAATGCTGAGAAACAAGTAAGAATGATCCGAAATAATTTGAAAGTAGCTCAGTCCTGACAGAAAAGTTATGCCGATACTCGATGGAGAGAGTTGACTTTTGAAGTGTGAGATTATGTTTACCTGAAGGTGTCACCTATGTGAGGTGTGAAAAGGTTTAATCGGAAAGGAAAGTTAGCACCGAGGTATGTCGGTCCTTTTAAGATCTTGGAGAGACGTGGCGAAGTGGCATATCAGTTGGAATTGCCTGAGAGTTTAGCAGGTGTGCATGATGTGTTCCATGTGTCTCAGTTAAAGAAATGTCTGCGTATACCGGAAGAACAAATACCGTTGGAAGAACTCACTGTTAAGGAAAATCTTACTTATGAGGAGTATCCCATGAAAATTTTGGAGACAGCGGAAAAAGTTACCAGGAGCCGAGTTATAAAGATGTGTAAAGTTCAGTGGAGCCAGTATTCGAAAGCAGAGGCTACGTGGGAAAGAGAGGAAGATTTAAGAAAAGCATACCCACAGGGGGTAGAATTGTAACACCCTAAATTTTTGAATATTTTTAAATAGGGAATTTGATTTAGTTAAGCATTTTTTGTGTGCATGAAAACCTAGTGAAATAATATTTTTTTGTTTAAGATAAAATCAAATATAAGGTTAAAATGAGTGTTTGTGCATACATGCCGTTGCATATTTTTAATTGTTTGGATTGGTTTATTTCTAGAAGAAAATTATTTCAAAAGTCATTTGAAAATGTATTTGATGTATTAGGAAGAAAAGAAAAGGAAATAGAAATCTTCTCCCTTCTCAACTTTGGCCCGAAGGCCCAGCTCTCTTGGCCTGTCCCAAAGCCTAGCGAGCCAGCTGCCTTCCTCTGGGCCGCAAGCCGCGTAGCGGGCCAGCCCAGCAAGCCGCCGCGCCCTTCTTCTCCCTTTCCTCTGACTGACCTCCCGGGCCCGCTTGTCAGCGGTATTATCTCCTACCTCCCGCTCGTGTTCGAGCCGGACTCCGGCAATGGAGGCCGAGGCCGTCCCGACTCCCCTCCGCCTTGTCCCGCACGTCGGCTAGCCCTCTTAAATAGCAGCCCCACCTGCACCGCCCCTCTCTACACAACCCTAAACGCGAGCCACGCCCTCGAGACGAGCAAGCCGCCGCATCCTAGCAGCCGCCGCTCAAGCTTGGAAGCAAAACGAAGAACTCGTCGATTCGGCCACCTCCGTAAGCTACCGAGGAGTTCGGGTTGCTGTTTGAAAGTTGCCGAGCCCATCTTCTTTTTCTTTTTCGATTTGTTTCACTAATTTGGCTCGGTCATCGTGAGTAGGGCTCCACCGCTCGCCATTGGAAGCCGCCCGCCTTCCTCGGTCGATTCCGGTCGCCGGAGAGCATCTAGGTGAGTTCGCGGCTCTCTCCTACTCCTTCCTGTACAATCGGTGCATCGAATAGTGTTTCCTGCTGCCGGATTGCTCAATTCCGGTGAGCAATTGCTCGCCGCCGGCAATAACGCCGCTGTCGGGCTACAGTGCCGGCCGGAGATCCCCTCCCTCTCTCCCTCCAATCAATCACGACCGTCTGTTTCTAATCCGATGGCTTATAACATGAGATACCCTTTCGGTTGGGTATTTTGCTTAAGAGCCCCTAGCTTTCTTCATTTTTAAACCCGCAGTCCATGGCGTAAGAGAAGAATACGTTTTGTTATTTTGAAAACGTAAACTTCGTCGGTTTAGATGAAAATACGCTTTCAGGTATTTACAGAATTGCCACTAGATCTATTTAGGTCATAAAATCTCCGTTTTAACTCCGATTTGATCCGTTCAAGTTGCGTTAGGTTCATAATTTCATACTCTACCTATTAGTACTGCTGTATAGTAGATTTTCCACTTTTAAATTTTGAGGTTAGATTTAATCTGTTACTTTAATAAAGTAAATCTTGTTTAAATCATAATTTTTCCGTTTTAGCTCCGATTTACGTGAACTTCGCGTCTGTGTGATCCTAGAGCGATGTAGATTTGTTTTAAAAACTTTTCATCTTATTTTTCTACTGTTGGTGTACTGTTCTAATTGTAGCTTTGTTTGCTTTGCATGATTGCTCTTGGATGATTGTTGTTGATGTGCTAAACGAGAATAGACGGTGATCAGTTCGTTGGTAATCAAGAGAACTATTACGAGTCGGATCAACAGGATCAGCTAGATCAAGGCAAGTATAGCATGGGATTATCCTTGTTACCTATTCACTTTAATTCACTTAATTCATGATGCATGTGTCTTCTTGTTAAGGATGCCTTAGTATTGATCTTGTTCCTTGAATCCTATGGTTATAACAATGGTTAGTTGCTAGTGCGCACATAAAACAATGATCTTGTAATTTGACTAATGATATATGCAATAACTCTAAAAGATGATTTTTAGCAACAGGGAACAAGAGGGCTAGAGTTTTCTCTAGATTCCTCTCCGTAAGGACTTATCTGTAAGCGAACATCCGGGACTTACAGTACAGCTGTGAGGGCTACATGGCTCTGGCTTTAGTCATATAAGAGGACCTTTTCTAGCTTGTTAGTGGTTAACTTTATGGCGCAAAAGGGGTTGTGTTCTGGGTTGGGTGTAGTGCGGCTCCTGTCCCTATGAGTATAGGCTGCGTGTCATTGTGCCATACGGAAGGGGGCTCTACATTTGCAGCCCACAGAAACCTAGCAGCCCTAACTTGTTAGACGAACCTTAGAAAGACTTCATAGTGAAACTTGATTGTCCAATGGGGAGTCATGACCTCGGGCTTTTGGAGATCACGACTCACAGTGAAAGTGTACAACCTCTGCAAAGTGTAAAACGGGTATATCAGCCGTGCTCACGGACACGAGCGGCCTTGGACCCTTACGGAATGGAGATCACTATTAATTTACTTGTTCTTGCTATTCATTATTCTCTTTACATGATCATGTGTTTATTATGGGAATATTACCTATTTGATGCTACTCAATT